>WWET01005512.1:37762-70662 GCA_011038615.1 Limnodynastes dumerilii | reverse complement strand
TCTTTCAATCTCCTCATGTGAAGTTTGTGAACCCACAATTTCTTCTTGGGGCTTATTGTTTATTTTCAGCCTTGATCCATCTGCTTTAGATGTGATACACTGTAAGTATGCCGATCGGTATACCTAGCCATTAAGGGCCAGATTCAGACTCCTGCACACACGGAAAGCGTGCAGTAGTCTGAATCTGGCACTTAATGGCTAAGTATATCTATGTCTGTAATTAAGCAAGACAGAGGGGGGTGCACACCCCCTGTCACTCCCCTCTGTCGTGCGGGCTTTATGGCAGCTTACGCTGCCATAAGCCTGCATTAAATGTGTTGGACGGATCAGCGGTCCGTACGACTGCTGATCCGCTACAGTGTGGGAGCCCCCTCCCACACTGTACACTTTACATGCCTCCCCCCCGCTCGCTTTAGCGGGCTGAAGGGAAGCACAGCCCATTTACTTGCAAAATGCGCCCTCCAATTAAGTCAGGTGACTCACCATGCGTGCGTGTCACCTGATGTTACTAAATCTGAATCTGGCCCTACGTCTTCAGAAAAGCTGCTGCAGACCCGTTGCACCGACCGGAGACATGAGAAACACTCTCTGGTGAGTCTTAGGGTTAGGCAGGAAGGGAGGGTTAGGGTAATGAAGGGGAGGATTAGGGTTAGAGTAATGGAAGGAGAGTTTTAGGGTCAGGCTGCGGGTAGGGGAGTGTTAGGGTCAGGCTGTAGGGATGGAAATCTTAGGGTCAGGCTACGGGGAAGGGACATTTAGGGTTCATTGCGTATAAACGACGCTTAGCACACCCATACTGTACAATTTAAATGGCCCCCCCCCCGCCTACATTCCTTAACTCCAGCGTCCATACTAACTTAGTACTATAAACACGCCTTATCGTCGGAAAAACCACAAACAATACAGACGCCAGAATCATCGCTACGAAAAGGTCTTTGGTACGACCCGAAGTTATCACGATGCGCATGCGCAGTGCGTTTTTTACTGCCGTTTTTATGCTTACGATCAGTGTTAGCTCGCATGCGAGCGTAGGTCTGGATCAGGCCCGCTGTTAGTAACTGGCTAGAAACATGTCTGCTTTTATGCAAGATATTAATTAAATAGAAAGATGATATGTCTTGTACAATGTAATGTACTCTGACTGTACACAGTGATAGTACCACCTCCTCCAAACACCCTAAATAAATATCACAAGTGACAGGTGACTGGCTAGAAAAATTTATCTTTGAAGCAGTAATTAATAAAATTATTTAAAAAAATATATATTTGATATGCCTTTAACAATGTTTGTGCATAGACTGTATACACAGTGATAGTTTCACTTCCTGCAAATTCCCCAAACAAATGTGACACAATCTAAATGTCACATGTGACATTTCACACTATTAGTGACTGCTTTTAAACAGCAATTAATAAAAATATTAAAAAATAGATATATACCTTTTACAATGTAATAGACACTGTACACAGTACCACTGCCTCCCCTAAACACACACAATAATAAAGTGTGCACCAACTATTGTTGACGTTGGCAAAATCGCCCAAAGTCTCGGAACTTTACCTTTTTTTCACCATTATCGTATTCACTAAAGCCAAAGTACGGGGACTTTGGGCTTTTTAACAACCAACTCGACAAACATCGATCTACCCTCCCAGTCACGATTTTTGTAATGTATAACATAGAACACGGTTGATTCGCTAAAGCGATTTGAATAAATCGCCTCTAATGCGATGTTTGAGGGCTGGAAAAAAAAGCGCCTCCTGTGTGTGGCGCTTTCATAGAAAGTGACACACACTTTAAGAGAAAAACATAGTTGACGTGTTTTTCACTAAGTCAAAACCACTAGATGCATTTTTCTACCACTTATCCTGCTGATGCATATCCTACTATAAGGAAAAGCATGGCCATGTATTTGTGGCCATGCTAATCCTTATAGTAGTGTAAGCAAATGTGTAATGTGTCCCTAAATAATGTAAGAAATTACCCAAATATACATTTCAATATTACATGACCTAACACTACATGTTAACCCCTGAATAAAATGTGTTAAAAATGTCCCTCACTGTGTAGATCGAATAGAATGGTGGCCACCGTTACACTATGTACCCAAAAGTGTATTTAGCATTACAAATTTGTATTAAAATAATAAATGTAGCGACTCACCGTTTAGCAGTCATCTGTCTTAGGATGACTTGCTTGGATTTTTAGCTTCTTGTGAATATCTTCTTTAAATGTTGCTTGAAGATGCTTGTCACCTTGCTTGAAGAGGTTGTTCCGGTGCTTGCAACTGGTCTTCGGCCTCTTCTGGCACTTGCCATGATGCACCCCTTCTTCATCTTCTGCGTCCTCGCTACTAATGACCGATCTGTCGCTAGAGGGCACCCTTTTATTGGAAAAATGTTGTCATAAACACTAGAGCACTCATTAGAGCCCCCTAATGTAGATGAAGTAATTTTTCTATAAAAGGGTGCCCTCTAGTGAAAGACCGGTCATTAGTAGAGGGGACACAGCAGAGGCTGGTAATACTTCAGTACGTTAAAGCACTACTAAGGGAGTCCAATAAGGAGAGCATTGCAGTAATCAATTTGAGACATAGTTTTAAAAGTGTCTTGTAAGAGATATTTTTGCATTTTAGAGATATTTTTAGGTGTATATAATAGGATTTAGAAACAGATTTTATGTGGGGCATAAAGGACAGTTCAGAGTCAAGTGTAACACCTAGACAGTGAGCTTGAAGCGTAGGGAAAATGTCAGTGTAGTCAACAGAAATAGAGACCGGGGGGAGGGTAGCTTTTTTGGCAGGAGGAAATATAAATAGCTCTGTTTTTAAAAGGTTGAGTTTGAGATAGCGCGAGGACATCCAGAATGAAATGGCAGAAAGACATTCAGTCATGCGGGCCATCACGGTTGGTGATAGATCAGGGGTGGATATGTAGATTTGTGTATCATCTGCATTGAGATGATATTGAAAAGCAAATGACTTTATGAGTTCTCCAAGTAAAGAGGTATATATAGAAAAGAGTAATGGACCCAATACTGAACTTTGTGGTACTCCAACATTTGGTATTGTTAAGGACAGTTCTATAAATGTGATAAGTGCTCATATAAGTTGAAAAGTCATCAGGAGAGCGAGATTTGCATCAGCAACGTTCTTTATTGTGGGAACATTTTTTAAGGTTTCGTATGTCATTAGTGTGCCACGGTTGAAATTGAAGTCGCTGTGCTACATGATGGGTAGCTGCAGCGACTTGATCAAGGACAGTTCCTAGAGTTTGGTTTAGGTGAGCTACAGCTAAATCAGGAGAGTTAGAGAGTGGAGAAAAAAATGTTGTTGCACAGATTGAGTAAGTTATTAGAAATTAATGTCATTAAGATTTCTATGGGTGTGAGAAGCTATTACAGAATTATAAAGCTTAGAGCTACAATTTGTGTAGGAGAGTTCAATGCAATTGCCATCCTTATGAGTAAAAGAATCAATCCATTGGCAGAGGCCAAGAGATGAGGTTAGAGAAAAAAGCTTGGATGGATCACTAGAAGAAGGACTGTTAATGGGAATGTTGAAATCACCTAGGATTATGGTTGGTAAGTCAGAGGATAAGAAATGAGGGAGCAATGCTGCAAAGTGCTGATAAAATTGATGGCAAGATTCATTGGGGGGGGGCAATAGATAATAGCTACACGCAGGTGAAAAGGGTTAAGGATGTATATAGGGTGCAGTCTTTTTAAGTGGGAATGAATTGGAAGTTCTAAGAACAGCATGTACTCTTCGCAAAGAAAATTATATTTCTCTGAAATACACACAGCCAAAAGCGAAAATATCACTAATTAGAAGGGTTTACTAATGAATGGGTAAATATGGCGAATTTACATTTCGACAACATTCTCCATTCATTAATTTGGAAACACAGCACCCACCACAGACTCGTCGCACCGGGCAGGTTTGTATATAAGGGGAGTCTTATGGTCAGGCTGAGGGGAAGGGTGTCTTTGGGTCAGGCTGCCAGGAAGGAAGTCTTAGGATTAGGCTGCAGGGAAGGAGGTCTTAGGGTCAGGATGCAGGGCAGGGAGTCTTAGGGTCAGGCTGTGGGGAAAACAGGGTTAGAGTTAGGGTAATGGAAGGGGAGGGCTCTCGCCGCAGTGGATTCATACTGGAGCTGTTTTATTGGTTGTCTTTGGTGGGGCAGAAGCAATTGATTTCAGAGCCAGTTCAAAAATGGCTAGTAGAAAAAGTCCCTTTCAGAAAAGGGCCGTTTCTATCTCCGACCCACACCTAAATTTAAAATCTGTGTGAATGCAGTTGAACACAGTGTTGGTCCAAGTATAATTCTTATGCCCCATAGGGAAGGGTTTTGTCATGTTATTTATAGTAAGAGCAGGAATCAACTGCCTGTTGGATTCTCACTTCAGATCTGTGGCCTTTTTAAGTGGGAATGGATTGGAAGTAAGGTAACGTCTGTCAAAACTGTCTGAACTCTGTGTGAATACAGTTGATCACAGTGCGATCATCTTTCTGAAGCCGTTCCCATGAATACTACATATTCAATTGTAAACACAGGGTATTTATATCAAATGGAACATTTGCAACGTATTGGACATGCTGCAAGTGTTAAGCAATAGATCTGTAAAATTATTTCTCCTTTTTTTCTTTTTGACCTCTTCTTCTGTAATCAGCTGTGTGTATTTTGGTCATTAGGGAGTGAGCGGCAACACTTATGCAAGGATTGTTTTAAAAGTACTTTGAGAAGATCAGTATGGGATAATTATGTATAATCAGTTGCAAGTTTTTTTGGAAGTGTCAGAATAGTTAGTAATATTCTGTTCAGCCCCGCGACACATGGTATGAATCAGCCAATGAAGAGCGAACATTCGAAATAAAGAAGGAGAATTCCAATGCCGGTATAGGACTTTGAGAAATGGCTCAGGGCAGCCCGAAACGTGTGAGTCAGACCGGCCAAACAGACAGACGTGATCACCTAGGAGTCTTGCAGTTGCGGAGTGGAACGCCGTTTTTATCTGGCAGCTACAGACCCACTGCTTGAGTATGTTACCATCACTACCCCCATAGGTCACTAGGGGGCAGTGTTTTTATAGAAGAGATGACGTCAGCCCCCACTGTAACTGACATCATCTCTTTTATAAAACACTGCCCCCTAGTGACCTAATCGTCATTAGGAGCAGCCCGGATGCAGAATAGAAGTCAACAGCAGAAGATACACAGAACTGGGCCAGATCCTCCAATGAAGATGAACACAGAAGAAGACATCCTACAATGAAGAAAAGAAGGCTTCCCAAGATGCTGACATCAAACGGTGAGTGCACAAACCTTTTATTAATTTTATTACACACAATACACTGCACACATTACACTTAGATTAGGAGAGATGACCACCGGAGGTAAGTGCACACATTTAGGGAACATTGTTAGTTAGGGAAAAATTTTTTTTTACGTGCATACTTTATTTCATGATTTTAAGGCATAATGTATGTTTTGTGATTTGTGTATTCTTTTTTCACACACTACACGCAGCGCTGCATGGTTAGAAGTCTAACCATGTTGTGCTGATAGAACTACAAGGGTCAGCTATTTAGCAATCCGTCCAGTAGTCCTGGGGTTACCCTGGCTGAGATTGCATTTTCCCACCACTGACTGGGATATTTCTCAAATTGTCAGAAGTCCTGTCTACCTTGAGTCACTCCCATGTCTATGGTTCCAGTGGCTGTTGCCAACCCTGAAATCACCACCCAGGACAGCCTCACCAATCCAGAATCCTCCACTCAGGACAGTCCTTCCAGTCCAGAGAGCATGCTTCTAGGTTTTTTACCTCAGTATGCACAGTTTTCAGATGAGTTCTGTAAACGTAAGGCTGAAATTTTGCAACCTCATTGTTTGTGGGACCATCTCATTGATCTTTTGCCCAGCAAAACACTTTTACGGGGTTGCACCTACTCCTTGTCAGTACCCGAAACCAAGGCTATGTCTAATTACATTAAAGAAAACCTGGCATGCGGCTTCATTCGGAAGTCCTCATCTCCTGCATTTAGCTGTCAGAGCAACAGCTATTTTGTCTGCTGATTTGTATTTGTGAGTTTTCTCATGTGCTCTGGCTCCCTGGTTCCTGCTTGCATTACTTCATCTGGTTCCTGGTTCCTTCAGAGTCCAGCTCCTGTTTCTTTATCTATGGTTTAAGCTAGCTCCAGCCTTATCATCGTTCCAACAAAACGAGAAGAAACACCGGCTCTGTATTGGCAAGGGGATTCACAGGGAAACAACAATTAATTTAAATTAAAATAGATATCAAACCACATATATGTGTATTTATATAACCATGGTGTAAAAATAACTACTGGTTTAAATCAAACTATTACATTTATTTGTTACAATAATATGAATAAACTGGTACCAGCTATAAATCAAAACATAAAAACAATGTTGCAGCATTTGCATGAATGAACAATGTTGCACATGCCCCTAGCAGCTAGTTAACAACTAACAGTCCTATATGGAATATTGTGGGGAAAGAGAGAATCTCTTTAAATCAACGGGTTAAAAAAGTAACACTATGTCCAACAAGAAGATTAATCTCCAAGATGTATCTCAATCCGAACTGCAGAAATATATATCTCCAGGTGAATGTATTGGAGATAATATATATTAGAGTTATTTCTCAATATTAAAGTCGTTTCCCCACTCTTGAATATTTGTAATGACCCTGGAGCAGGATTAATAATGGAAAGGTCTCACCACTCCTGTGCACTTGAATAGACTTCAGCTGACAGATTTTTCTTTCCCAATGGATCCCATGGTTACGTTAGCAGATGAAGCTGCAGTTAGTTGACCATTCGGTCACTTGAAGTCTTCACTGCTCCCTTGTAGATTGTATCACATTTAGCTGCTGTAGCAGGTTCCAAGCGCCCAAGGCACGTGTCCGGTGAGTGTCTCAGACCTCGCTTACTCCGTCTCAGTGCAATGCGTATAATTGATTTACCATTCCGGAGGGAGATCTGTAATAGAGTGCTATGGCATGCAAACAAGTTAAAAAGTAGATGATGCATTAAGCAATCATTAAAAACGTTGGATCTATCTGGTTAACCGTAAGACTGACGCGTTTCATCAACCACCGTTGATTTCATCAGAGGGCCGCAACCTGCCCCTTGCCTGCAGCCAAGTCCATCCCCACCATCAGGGGCTCTGGTGAATACCTGGCTTGGGGTTAGACTCTGCGTCTTTGGTCTGGCATGGTCCGTTTCCGGAAAGGCGCTGAGCTCGGATAAATAAATTTATAATAAGGGACAATTAATATAGATACGGTACACTGAATGAACATGAATGAGTTAAACCACAGATGTGTACTAATGAATCACTTTAAAAGAAGTCCAGCATGAGAATTTAATCTATATGCCTCTGAAGAAATCTCAAGGGAGATGAAGTGCATCAGGCTGCTATTTGGGACCCATATGTGAATATTATTGCACCTTAAGCACTTTACTTGAAAACGAACGGCGGGTTTTAATCCAGCACTATTGGATTACTTATTTTCAGACAAAACACTCAGCCCTCCCATTATAGGTCTCTACTTGTTGCCTATCATAGCGGTGAGAGCTGGAGCTCCACGAGCAGCAGAAGGTAATTCATATCAAGCCTGCGCTGTGACGGTAGCTGAACTTTACAGCTGAGAGAGAGAAAAATAGAGAGAATGGATTAGAAACCATATACCAGCACTGTCAGTGTGAGTCCCCATGTGAGCCACACATGATCCGGCTGACAATTTTCACTAGCCGTTCCAATTCACCGCTGAATATATCAGGTGAGACCTAATCTTTATATTCCACATTGGCTTCATGGCTCCTAATGTGGAGGAGTGTGTAAGAACTAGTTATCTACTATTTACCATTATATTGTGGAATTATTGATTATCTTGATAATTGATCATTCATAAATTTTTTTTTCATTGGATTATTTGTCTGGTCTGTTTGGCCAGGTGGCATACTTTATGAGAACCGGATTTTTAACACTGACCACTTGTGCTTACTGCAATTGAACTGTTATATTTTAGGTTTATCAATAGGCTACATATTGTATAGGCTGTCAATATAAACGGTGCACTTTATTAGAGGTTATTGTTGTTCTTATGGGCCCATAAATTTTATTTTAATATTTATGATGTTTTATTATTGATGTTAATAAAATGTACTTTATTGTTGACTAACCATATCCAATATTTTAGGTACTAATTTTTATATATTGCTTTTTTAGATAGTAGTTTGCGCCAGAATCTTTTTCCTTCATTTTTCAATTTATAGTAGAGAGTGTTGCACAACTCCTTTTCCTGTCTGCATTATTTTATATTGTAGCTTTATTTTAATCCTAAGCGCCAGCTTTATTAATTTTGGTATTGGGTAGTTAAAGTAGCCCTTTTGGTCTTGAGATGGTTTGCCAGTAGTGAATCAGCTTTATTACTTTTTTCATAGATACGCTGGTTAGTCCAGCGGAGGGATATGGTCGTGTCTGCTGAGAGAAGGTTATTAGGTTTACCCCTAGCTTTCATAAGAGCTGAATGATGTGTTTGTGTAAGATTCTGTTTATGTTCATATTGTAACAGTTTTACTTGGGACGTGAGCTCAATCCCCAATCTTTGAGTTGCTTGTAACCGTAGGTCACCAAACTATTTATTTTGCCTATTATTAAGGCCTTATGAGCTTCCCAGACAGGTAGTTTAGTTGAAGATTAATCACAAAATAATCTTTAAGAGCTTCAGTGACAGTACTTTTGAAGTCTAGGGGCCTCATTTACAAAGGCCGATTAAAAAAAAAAAATCACAGCATCTCGCCGTGATTTTGGCGCAATTTTTTCATTTAAATCGCAGGATTCACAAAGAATCGATTTTTCCGCGATTTAAATGAAATCACGCGAGTTGCAGTAATTTTAAAAGTGCTAAATCGCTGTGATTTTCAATAGAAAACCACCGCGATTAGCCCTTTAAAAAATTGCGGCAGGCAAAAAAAATTCTAAGTCCAGCATGGCTGAAATCCTTAGCCATGCTGTATTGATAGAACTACAAGCCTCAGAAATGATGAGCCTTGTAATAATATCAGCAGCAGCATGGCTAACTATTGCAGCCATGCTGCACTTATTTTTTGACACACAAAAACACATGTCAACGTCTGTTTTTGATGCTCCGGGACGGCACCTCAGCCGGGTCTCGCAGCTCTCTGCCTGCAATTTTTTTTTTTTTTTAATCACACTAAAGGCGATTTCTACAAATCGCCTTTAGTGAATGCCACGATTTTTTTAATCCTATTTTTTAATGGCAAACATCTGGACGATTGCTGTCCCGCGATGTTTGCCTATGGAGTTTTTTTTTTAGTCAACTCACGCGATTTGAGCCTTTGTGAATATCACGATTTCACTTCAGAGGCTCAAATCACGCGATTTGTGGCGATTTCCATGAAATCGTTTTTAGTAAATGAGGCCCTAGGAGTTTGAGCTGTGTTTCAATTAGTTTTCAGGTCGCTAACATACCATACCATGTCATGAGTCTCCTAGCATTACTACTATCTCTTTGTATAATTGCTGGAGGGTGTGAAAAAATTAGCGAAAAAAGCATCCCAGCGCTGAATTAGAGGTGATCACATCAGCTAAGGTTAAGTTCTTAACCAAATTTCACCAAATACCACAATGTATCATACCTCCAGATCCCAGTGAACTGAGGTCAGCCTAAATAGAAGAGAGCATCAGAGCAAAACAGAAACCCCGTTGTTTTTATTTTCAGCACTTGAGTGGAAGACTGTGGAATAGAGCTTAGAAACTAAGGAGAAGTGGTTAGTTCTTTACAGGTGTGTCTCCTGCAGTTTTCATAGGGAGTGATATAGTAATGAGTGTTTCTTTGAGGAGGTAAGCCCCTTGACATTCATAGAATCAACTGCAGTATGCATTATTGAAGCAGTGGCACTAGAAGTTTCCTGCCAGCTTTGAGATTAGGGAAAGGAAAACTAGAAATAAACAAGTTGTAGTAGTTTGTGAAGAGAGAAAATAGAGGTACGAAAGAGAGGTAAGGCAAGGGTCAGATACGAGATCCCCCTGTCGACTATAGGAGAATACTAAGATTCTAATAGGCCTGAGCAACCAAAAGACACTCTCGCCAGGAATGTATGATGGAAAGTGACTCAGTGCAAATATATTTATAGGGAGATCTGTCACTCCAGGAAGAAGACTAACAGCTCATAGCTGGTGTATTAGGGAGAAAAATTCAAACTAGTAAAGAGTGAAAAGGGGGGGGTGGGTACAGTATACATAGAAACTTGTCATGGGTTATTTACATAGACATTACTTAGACCCCCAAACATGTTATGGGTAACTACAGTATGGCCATATGGAGCCAAACTAAATATATACTTAACACAAATCACACACTAACGTGTGAACGGGTGATTCAACTGTTGACACAATGGGCCTGATCCAGAACAACGCATCGGAGCGAATTTACGCGTGGCGGAGACGTAAAATTTCTAAGTACTGCGCATGCGCACAATAGAAAATACGCTCATTAGTGTAGCGTAATTTTGAACGTATGGGCCATTCACGTATTTGTCACGTAAATACTTACGTGTGGGCGTGCCAATTTTACGTGAGTCAACAATACGTTCGAATTACGTGAAGTAGGTGGAGGTTTGTATGTAAAGTGTACGGTATGGGCGTGCTAAGCGGCATACGTTCATGTAGTCTATACGTCTGTTAGCAGACGTACGCTGTTACGCAAAAAAAAATTAAGGTGGGGTTTGGGAAGCGGAACTCGGTGAAATATGTACATTCAAGGAGTGTGCCTAGGGGAGTGTATAGAACATACGCGTGCGAAAATACGTTACACGTGGAAACGTTTAGCGCACGTAGTTCTGGATCTACCCCAATGTCCGTATACGTATATAAAGTAATTGCAACATCAAAGGCTCCTGAAAGGGGGTACTTTACAGTTTACAGTTGTTTCGTTGTGGAGCTATACAAAGAATCAGCATGCAATGGATGTATCCACATGAAATTGTTGTAAATCATTTGGAACAATCGGTACACCAGTAAAAGGAGAAAAAGGAACAAAAAACAAAAACAGAAAACAAAAAACAACAAAAAATAATAGGAGGGGGATTTTCACGTAGAATTCTTTTGCGTGTACAGTTTGTCTTTTATTTGCTTATGAGAAAAGCAGAAAATGTTCACTAACAGGTCTGAGAGATGTGGAGCCATGATCCGGTGGTCTAGCTTCTTGAAGGTGCGCCAATAGGTCTCTGCCCTCTCTTGTACTCCGATGAAGATTGCCACTATTAGCTTAAAGTCGCACTTGTAATGAATGCCTTGTTTGCTGTTTTTGTGAGGTCTCTAAGGTTGCGCCTCTTACTAAACAAAGAACCGGGTAGAATTACAGCTTCTGGCTGCTTCCATAATTAGTTCTTTGTCTGTAAAACTAAGAAAGCGGAGGATGATTGTCATGCCTCTGGCAAAGTTTCCTGTATTGTTTACCTATGAGGTCTGTGTCACAGCAATTTAGGTTATCGGCCCCATCTAGTGGTCACAATTATACTGATTAAGTTTGTACCCTCTAGCCAACCTTAGCCGGCTTCTCTCAGAGAATTCTGGGTAGAAGGAGGTCATTTTCCTTCACATGTCTCAGGCAGACATCTTCTCACATGTGTCTCCTCTCAGCAAGCATCTGATTGTGAGCTTCATCCTTTAAATCTGCCATTGTAGCCATACAAACACTTGTGTATGCCAACTGTATTAATTACAACTGCAGACAAGTCTTGTTCATATAAGGTGTCATGTTTGCATACTAGGTTCTGTGCATGTTGTAATTATTGTATTATCTGCTTGTTCACAGTTTTACCATAAAATCATAAAATCATAAAATAATAAATACTATTCTGGATCATCACATCTCATTGGGATTATTGAAGAATTAGAGGTAGTTTTACTGTATGCTTTGAATTTACCAAGGAGATTTAGTGAGAGGCAGAACAGAGTGTGACACATACAGTACTGACTCACAGATCTGTTACAGTGCCACCTACAGCTCTCTGCGTATGACAGCACAACAGTTTCTATACAGTCTACTAATCATGGCAACTCAGCAATAGGAGTACCGCCATTTGACTACAAAGAAACCCTTACGCTGTCAGTGCAGTCACCTGCATACAGCAATACAACAGTCCCTGCACAGTCAAGTGTCTTAATTACAGTTCTAAGGCCCTGACTTCTCAGAGACCTGCTACACTTTCAGTGCAGTCACCTACATGTGATAATACAGCAGTCTCTGCAAAGTCAAAATCTACACCAGATCACCATGTCACAGAAAATGACATCTTCACACAAAACAAGGTCCCGAGTCTCTGGTTCGTCCAAATCCTCATCCATTAGTAATGCAGCCATTATTGCACGTGCAAAGGCAGAAGCTGCAAAAGTACGGGCTAACTTTGCAGAGCAAGTAATGCAGTTGAAAATAGAGAAATCATATTTGGAGGCAGAGAAAGGTATGGAGAAAAAATGCTTAGAAGCACTTAGTGAGAAGCTCGCTGCAGAGAAGGAAGCAGCAGCTGCCATGGCTGAAGCAGAGTACCTAGAGTCCGCAGAATTCCCTGATATGAAAAGAATGAACGAATTTGACTCAGAACTCAGATCCCAGGATTCAATGCAATGCACATCAGACTATGTTAATCAAGTCTCTAAATGGGCTGCAAGCCCCCATCAGTACAAAACATGCATCCAGACTTCATCACTGAAACAAGTCAAACATGCTATACAGCGCCACCGCAAGTCAGCAACAAACCGCAAATTTGCAAGCAGGAAAATTACAGACACAGTGAACCCACAAGGGACAACTCTCCTCTACCTCAAGTGTTTGAATCTGCAAACTACAACAAACACACAGCCTCCTTCACACAAAAGCATTATGATACTAGCCGCCCAGAACCAAACAACCTAAACAGGTATGACTACACACCACTTACCCACCATGCGCCAACAACATCTCCCAGAGTCAATCAGGACACATTAGACTTTGCCATTTCCACCATTCTCTGTTTTTGTGGACTTTTTACACCAGCAAGCTAAGACCAGGAACGATCCTAGTTTTGCCTTTACCTTGACAAGTGCTACTTCTATGCAACCTAAGCCTCGCAAAGCATCAGTTGCAGTTCACAAGACTAATGTGCATTATTCAGATTCCCCCCACAGGTCTTCCAGCTCTGCTCGCCAAGAGACCAAAGACAAAGACCCTGCCAAGCAATTGTCCCCTGCATCACAAACCACACCCTCTACTGAAATGCAGAGCCTTTAGAGAAAAGTCCCTGGAGAACCGCAAAGCCTTCCTAAGGGAAAATAGCATCTGCTACAAGTGCTGTTCTTCCACATCCCACTTCGCCAAGGTTAGTGCTAACTGCACAGAATGTCATAGCACAGATCACAACACTGCTCTACACCCTGGGCCTCCCCCATACTTTACAACACAGTTCTGGTGAAGCAGAGCATGGCAGGGAGCACAGTGTGGACCAAAAAGACACTACAGCAGCCACACCACAGATTACTTCACAGTATACCGAAGTCTGCAAAGATGCTATAAGCGGAAGATCATGCTCCAAAATCTGTTTAGTCAGAGTCTGCCCAAAGGCCAGTCACACAAAGCTGTTAAACTTTATACAATCCTAGATGATCAAAGTAACAGGTCTCTAGCCAGATCGACCTTTAATGTCAAAGGCCCCAGCACTACTTACTCCTTAAGGACTTGTGCAGGGAGTTTTGAGACAACAGGAAGGAGAGCAACTGGCTATCAAGTAGAGTCCTTAGACGGAAAGACATGCATTCCCTTACCAACTATCACTGAATGCAATGAGATCCCAAATAATATGTCTGAAATTCCTACACCAGATGCAGCCATACATCATGGACATTTGAAACGTATAGCACATCTGATACCAGAAATGGACCCACAAGCCCAGATCATTTTACTCACAGGGAGAGATATCCTACGAGTCCACAAAGCCAGAAGTCAGATTAATGGCCCACACAATGCGCTCTATGCTCAATGACTGAATCTGGGATGGGTCATAATAGGAGAAGTATGTCTTGGAGATGTGCACAAGCCAACTACTATCAATAGCATGCTTACCTGTACTTTAGAAAAGGGACGCCCTTCTCTTTTCCAGCCATGTTACAATCACTTCCTCATAAAAGAGTTACCACACTGTACTGTCATAGACCCTCCTAGTGACAACCATTTCTGTGACAACTATCAAGATCATCTGGGGTACACAGTCTTCCAAAGAACGAAGATGGATGACCAGGTGGCAATGTCTATAGAGGACAAGCTATTCTTGGACATAATGGAGGAAGGACTAGTTAAAGATAACACCAACAGCTGGGTTGTACCTCTACCATTTAGAACACCTAGACAACACCTACCTAATAACAGAGACCAAGTACTTAAACGCTTCTACTCACTGAAACGCAGCTTTCACAGGAAACCAGAGATGAGAGTACATTTCTTGTCTTTCATGGCTAAAAATATTTGAGAACGGCCATACTGAGTTAGCTCCCATTCTTTTTAAAAAACCTCAATGAAGGGATGTCCATATCCTAGACATTCCTCTCCCTTGGGGTATGAAAGTAACCTCTTGTTGGCACTCTGGGTCTATATAATTGAACAATTTCGAACCAGGAAAAATCAAAAACAGAAATAGAAAAAGAGACAGCAATGAGGATCATTAACCTCTCAGACAAAATTTTAAGTCCAACATGCATTGATCTTTTAAGTAAGGGGTTATCTTTTTCTCCTACTGTTCATTTTGATCGTTTTTCATGAGAGAGGGATTTGAAATTATTCTCTAGGAAATTATTATTGAAAAAATTCTTCCATGAGAAGGCTGATCATTCCTTAACAATGGTAGATATACCTCCAACTAGTCCACAGTCAAATTCATCTGCTTCACTAAGTGACACACGATATGTAGAACAAAAAATCGTGAAATCACAACTTGATAATATGATCCCACCTCTAGATCAACAAGCAGAGAGTGGTAACATTTTGGTAGAATGGACGGAGGAAGAATATGACGCAATTCTCAATTTACAATCTCTGAGAGATAAGTCTACCATAACTCCTACAATAAACAATAAGAGAGAGATATGTAAGAGAAAGTCACGCTTCTGTCCCTCAGAACAATTAAGCCCAGAAGTTCATACATTCACAAACCAAGTCTCTCAAGATTTAGATAAACTGATGAACAAACAGTCTACTAAATACTCTACTACCAACATGAGTGACGTACATGACGTACATGACGTACATCTAAGACACTTTGCAACAGAACTCCCATCGTATCTGCAAGATACCCCAGATGTATTACGAAAAATATACGATGTGACCCTTACTAAAAACTCATGGATAGCTACAGGCGACATAGAATCTCAGCATAGCACATGACAAGGGGATAGGAGCAGTGGAGTATTTTTTGAATAAAAATGAGCGTGCTGATTTTGGAACATTCCTTCTTCAACTACTAGAATTTGTTCTATTCCATAATTATTTTATATTTGATGTAATTTTAATTTGAAATATTACCTGCAATGTCAGGCTACGGCAATGGGGGCGGCATGCGCCCCAACATATGCCAACAAATACTTAGGATGGTGGGAGGAACAATTTGTAATGGGTGACGCATCAAATAAATTTTTGAAACATCTGACACTCTGGTGTCATTATATAGACGACGTGCTGATTATTTGGGACGGTCATAGAACATCTGAACAAGAACGATTTGAATTTGAAACTAACATGAGATCAGTCAGACTTCTGTCAATTTTCTTGACATCACTATAAATGTCAATGAAGATGGAAGTCTCTCTACAGACCTCTACAGAAAATCAACAGCTACTAACAGCTTGCTACATCAGAGTAGTTCACATTTTCCACCCATTTTGAAAGGAATTCCTAAGACAGAATTCCTACGTATGAGAAGGAATTGTTCTAATGACACTAATTTCAAAATCAGGGCAGAAGAACTGTCTAAGAGACTTCTGGACAGAGGATATAGCAAAAAATCCATCAAAAAAGCCAAAATGGAGGCGTGGCGAAAGAACCATACCAATTTAATTTATGGTAAACCAAAAAATACTGGAAAAGATGAAACCATTAGATTTGTTGGAGACTTCTGTGCAGAGTGGAGAGAAATTAAATCTATCTTACAAAAACATTAGCCGATATTACTTGCAGACCAAACATTAGCTTCCACTCTGGATCCAACTGCCCAGATGAGTTGGAGACGTAGTCCCAACCTGAAGGACAAGTTGGTCCGAAGCCATTTTTCCTCTCAGCTGTATAAGAAACCCAAGATACAGTGAGCCTTTCCCTGTGGTAATTGCAAGGGATGCAATTTCATGACGGTTACTAAGGAATTTACAGATAAAAATGGTCACAAATATAAAATCAGAGACTATGTCAATTGTAAATCACAAAATGTGATCTATTGTCTAAAATGCCCTTGCCTGCTTTTATATGTGGGCATGACTACAAGACCACTGAAGCAGAGACTACTGGAGCATGTAGGTTCAATCAGGAATGCTCGAAAGGATATGGACAAAATGAAACAATTGTCCTCAGTAGCCAGACACTTTTATAAAGAACATGCCAGTAATTTTAATAAATTGAAGGCATTTGGAATAGAACACATTGAGTTGGGAATAAGAGGAGGAGATATCACAAGAAAATTGCTCTGTAAAGAGACAGAGTGGATTTTCAAACTTGATACAGTCCATCCGAGAGGCATGAATGAAGATATGAACTTTTCCTCTTTTCTGGAATGAGAGACGTATATATGATAAATTGTATGATTACAAATATCTTTAGATCTAGCTTCAGTAATAAAATCATGAGTATTAAATCCTGATGAAAATAAAAAATAAAAAATAAAATATCTATAAACATATTTACATTTACTGTACTTACCAGATTGTGGAAACTGATTCAGCGGTCAATGCAGGTATATGAATTATCAATAATTTTATGGAAAGATATAGTTAACATTGTATGAAAAACTTCAGTGTTGGTTAATGATATAAAATGTATTAGGATATATCATGACTATTGTAAGGCCGAAACAGATTTGGGACTATATTAATTAGAAATAGAGTAAGCACATAATCTTGAAATAACAAATAAATAATAAACAATAATTCAATAACATTATCAATTAAATCGAGGAATATATTTATACACATTGTCACTCATAGTTAATTTTTTCTTACATACACGCAATCTCACAATACATTTTAAGTTGGTCACAAAGTAATTTGTAATTTTTAAATAATAATTTTTATATTTATACATATATTAGTTTCACATAAATAATTTTTTCACACTTTAAATAAATAGCAATAATAATTATTTTCTCAGATACAAGTTTACACTTACCATATAATTAATATTATAATTCACAATTATTTTAAGTAGTAGGGGACACATAAAGTTACACTATTCCTTTTATTCACAATTACATAATTTATTTATTTTATTTTAATTTATCTTTCATGTTTAGCAAAAATAATTATCACACAGAAATATTGAATCAAAAGAACATTATTCACTAATAATTTATATGATTGGCTTTGCTAGTGTAAATAAATGGTATATCCATAATTATAATGCAATATAAGATGGACTTAAGGGTAATTCATGTACTTATTATTGTGCTTCAATCCACATGGCTGGTATGAATATCTAGACACAATTTATGGTCCCAAATATTAATAGACAGTATAATAAGTATAATATGATAAAAGGTTTTGAATTCAGATTGCAGGCTAAAATTCATATGCCTGCCTAAATGTAGTAGGTTACTGTGGCAGGTTAAAATAACCTCACTATCTCTTCCCAAGATGGATAGGATAATAGTCTATTATGTGATTTATAATGTGATATCAAATGGATAATAAATAAATTAATCCGATTTGTCATATATTAGTCCACAATAGAAATAGCTTAGTTATAAGTCCGTTATCTCTTATATCTTATTTTTTGTTCCTTTTAAGCTTCATGTCAGTTAAACCTTGATTGGAATATGAGATATAGACGATTGGCAGTTAAAACTGTCAGTCAAATAGGATCCAATAGGGACAGACGCACAAGTATAAAAGTAAGCACCCGTCTAGTGGGCGGGTGATGTCCATGACTAAGCATTAAGCGAAACGTACGTCGGACTAGGAGGTCGCCTGTGCACGAGCGTCCTCCTGCTACACGTGCATACAGATCCCTGCGTCCCGTAATAGCCGCTTGGATACTATGTTGCTAATGCTGGCGGGTTGGCTGTACTGAAATCTGTAGCCAATCTTAGAAAGAGCTACAATAATATCATATTAATGTGTGTGTGATATTTAAAAAAAAAAAAAACGAGTGCCTATACCTACAATTATAATCTATTGACTTAATAAGTTATTGGGAAGTTGGGACACAATACTGTTCCCTAATACTTATAAATTTGGAAACTGCGTTATTTCATTATAATCTTTAATACCAATACATTGGATAAACTCTATGGCTACCAGCTATCATATTCATTATGGCCAATATATGATTAATTGAGAAATATTATACTTTGAAATAACTAGTTGGCCTAATATTTATCACCACAAGTTTGGTTTATAAATAAACAATAATATAAATATTGGATGTAATATATTAGAGTGGTTGTAGACACCTATAACAACTCTCAGATGTCACACTGAATGAGTACACGTTCAATATTAATAAAAAAATAACCATTTAGTCAATTGATCAAAGGGATTATAAAGCTAAATAATAAAACTTATTAAAACAATTGTATAAGACCTAAAATAAATTTGAGGTTTAAATAGACAAGTAAATGACACACACACTGAAGATCACAAACATCAGAAGTTGCAAATGATATTTATTAAGCAACAACAATAAAATAACAAGAACAATTATTTAATAGTCAACACGCCAACAATTCATTCAAATATTAGGTTAAAAGGGAGCATACAGGCAATTAGCCTTATTGAGATATAACGTTCCTAATAAAGGGACTGTAAGCACGTGTATGTGGTTTTAATATTTTTTCGGTGGATAACACTGTAGGATTTTGTATTTAGTTTTAAATATTTCGCTGGGACATTATTTTAAAAAATACTTAAATAAAGTTTAATGTTTTATATTCACGAAATTGTTCAATTATATAGACCCAGAGTGCCAACAAGAGGTTACTTTCATACCCCAAGGGAGAGGAATGTCTAGGATATGGGCATCCCTTCATTGAGGTTTTTTTAAAAGTGTGATCCAATTGCTATTACCTCAGAGCACCTCTCGTACCATAGGGAAGTGGACTTAATGATCTAAAAGTAATAGTGCCAGTACAAAACCCTACATGCTTCAGCTCCCATTCTCAAAGACACAGAAGAATGATGGTACCTACCCACGTTTGGAGTATATCACCCAAAGAAACAAGGACAGATCAGAGTTGTGTCTGATTCCAGTGCCAAGTATGAAGGTGTCTCTTTAAATGATGTTCTCCTGACAAGACCAGACCTTAACAACAAACTCCTCTGAGTACTCATACATTTCCGAAAAGATTCTGTTGCCTTCACAGCTGACATTCAACTAATTTTTCATTACTTCCTTCTGAGGGAAAAAGACAGGAATTTCCCAAGATTTCTTTGGTTCAGAGACAGCGACCCTTCTAAAGAGATTGTAGAGTACTGCATGAGAGTACACATCTTCGGTAACAGTCCTCCACTTGCAGTCGCCATCTACGGACTCAGGCGTTCAGCTCAGGACGGCGAGCCAGAGTATGGATCAGATGTTAGACAGCTCATAGAGAAAGATTTCTATGTGGATGACTGTTTAAAAATCTATACAGATGAGACAGCAATCACCCTCCTCAAGAGAGCTCAGGAGATGCTTGCCTGTTCTAATCTCAGACTTCACAAAATAGCTTCCAACAGCAAAGGAGTGATGGAAGCTTCTCCTTGCCAAGATCATACCAGTGACTTAAGAGATCTGGATTTAGGAACTGATTCTCTTCCAGCTCAACGCAGTCTTGGACTCTTATGGGACTTGAAATCTGACTCCTATACTTTCCAATTAAACAATGAAGAAAAGCCCTTCACTTGCAGAGGTGTCTTGTCTATTATAAACAGCTTGTACGACCCTTTAGGTTTTGCAGCTCCTGTCACCATCTAATGTAAAGCCCTGCTCAGAGATCTTGCCTGTGACTCATCTGACTGGGATGCCCCATTGCTTTCACAAAAAAGGGAATTATGGGAAGAGTGGAAAAGTTTGCTGTCCACCTTAACCAACCTTTATATTGCACGTCCATATGCTTCTGTACCTTCTACTGAGATACAAAACCAGAGATTGTATGTATTCTCTGAAGCTTAAACCCAAGCAATTGCTGCTGTTGCATATCTTAAAACTATAGACATCAAAGGACAATGTCATATTGGATTTGTCATGGACAAAGTGAAGCTAGCACCGCATCCAGAGCATACTGTGCCCAAACTTGAACTTTGTGCTGCAGTACTAGCCGTAGAATTAGCTGAACTCATTTCATCAGAGTTGCCAATTGAACTCTCAGGAACAGAATTCTACACAGACAGCAAAGAAGTGTTAGGATATATCTGCAATGAGACCAGCCGATTCCATATTTATGTCAGCAACCGTGTGTAAAAGATCAGGAGATCCACCAGCCCAAAACAGTGGCATTATGTATCTACTGTACACAATCCTACAGACCACGCAACAAAAGCCATCTCAGCCAGCATCCTCAAAGACACTACATGGCTCAGGGGACCTGAATTCCCTTACAAGAAAAACTGGACCAAACTTGAAAGTGACACATTTGGGCTAATAGATGCAGACTTAGATGTTGAAATACGTCCACAAATAACTACAATTCATACCATAATTTCAGTCACCTTGAACCTCACAGATTTCAAAGATTCTCAACTTGGAAATCACTTGTTAGAGCTATTACCTGCTTAACCCACATAGTTTGTTCATTTAAATGCACCACATCTGTAACTGTGAATGGATGTAAAGGTTGGCATCACTGCCATAATACTTACACAGCAGAAGAAACACAACAATCTAAAGACCTCATTATACGTGTTGTGCAGAACAAGACCTATGCTAGAGAGATCGATTGTATTAGCACTGGAAATTCTATTCCAAGAGACAGCGCTTTGAAGAAACTAGACCCATTTCTTGAAGAAAATGATTTATTAAGAGTAGGTGGCTGTCTTCAAGAGCAAACGTAAGACCAAATGAGAAAAATCCTTTAATTATACCTGGAAGTCATCATGTTACTACTTTAATTGTTCAACACTACCATAATGAAGTCAAGCACCAGGGACAGTTATTTACAGAAGGAGCTCTACGGTCAGCTGGATTCTGGACTATTGGAGCAAAAAGGCTTATAAGCAGCACAATCTTCAAATGTATCACTTGCTGCAGACTTCGTGGTACTTCTCAAACTCAGAAGATGGGTAGTCTTCCAGCAGACAGACTTTGTACAGACCCTCCTTTTTCCAGTGTTGGTCTCAATGTATTTGGTCCCTGGACTGTCGTCACACGACACACTAGAGGAACAAATGCGAATAGCAAGCGCTGGGCAATTGTATTCCCCTGTTTGAGCATTAGAGCTGTTCACATTGAAGTTATAGAATCAATGGACACTTCAAGTTTCATCAACACCCTTAGACGTTTCATTGCCATCCGTGGTCCTGTAAAACACATCCGGTCTGAAAGAGGCACCAACTTCGTTGGAGCAGCCAAAGAATTACAAATTCATTCAAACATCGACACTAAAGGTATAGAAAGATACCTCAGCGACCCAGGTTGTACATGGACCTTCAACCCGCCTCATTCTTCTCATATGAGAGGAACCTCGGAGAGAATGATCGGCATAATACACAGAAGTCTTGATTCCATCTTTCTCCAAGTAGGCACTGCAAGACTCACTCACGAGAGTTTAACAACCTTCATGGCTGAAGTCTCAGCTATTGTCAATGCCAGACCTCTAACTTCAGTCTCTAATGACCCAGAAGATCCACTACTGCTTACTCCTGCCACTCTTCTTACTCAGAAAACTGAGATTGTCCATGCTCCTTCTGGAGAATTGAACACCAAGGACATATTCAAACATCAATGGAGACAAGTTCAAAGTCTCGCAAACACCTTCTGGGACAGGTGGAAGAGACAATATATCACTGCCTTGCAGCCAAGAAGCAAGTGGCAAGTTGCTAAACCCAACCTAAAACCTGGTGACATCATGCTCGTCAGAGATTGGCAGCCACAACGTAACGAGTGCCCCTTAAGTCTTGTCACCAAGACATTCCCAAGCAAGGATGGGAAGGTTCATAAGGCTAAGGTCAAGATCTGCAAGAAAGGAGAGACTAAGTTATGAGGTCTGTGTCCACAGCAATTTAGGTTATCAGCCCCATCTAGTGGTCACAGTTATACTGATTAAGTTTGTACCCTCTAGCCCACCTTAGCCAGCTTCTCTCAGAAAATTCTGGGTAGAAGGAGGTCATTTTCCTTCACATGTATCAGGAAGACATCTTCTCACATGTGTCTCATCTCAGCAAACAGCTGATGGTGAGCTTCAACCTTAAATCTGCCATTGTAGCCATACAAACACTTGTGTATGCCAACTCTATTATTTACAACTGCAGACAAGTCAGACAGTGTTCATATAAGGTGTCATGTTTGCATACTATGTTCTGTGCATGTTGTAATTATTGTATTATCTGTTTGTTCACAGTTTTACCATAAAATCATAAAATTTCCTCTGTTGTATAATACATACCATTCTGGATCATCAAATCTCATTGGGATTATTGAAGAATTAGAGGTGGTTAGACTGTATGCTTTGAATTTACCAAAGAGGTTTAGTGAGAGGCAGAACAATGATATCTCTTGGTGGTTCATTATCACTTGGCTTTGGTCGGAGTACTCTATGAATCCTTTCAATGTGTTTTGACTTAGTGTTTAAATTCAGGGAGTAGAGATGCACATATGTCTTGCAGACATGCTTCCAGTTTGTCAGTTTGATAGATTTTGGGAGATTATGGATTCATATATTGTTACAGCGCTTCCGGTTTTCAAGGTCTTTTTTTATTACGTATTTCCTCTAGTTCCCTGCTGATATGATTGCGCCCATACTGTACAATTGAAATGGCTCCTTCCGCCTACATTCCTTAACTCCAGCGTCCGTACTAATTTCGTACTATAAACACGCCCCGTCGTCGGAAAAAAACGCAAACAATACGGACGCCAGAATCGCCGCTACGAAAAGGTCTTTGGTACGACCGGAAGTTGTCACTATGCGCATGCGCAGTGTGTTTTTACTGCCGTTTTTACGCTTACGATCAGCATTAGCTCACATGCGAGCGTAGGTCTGGATCAGGCCCTTGGACTCTGGGGAAGAAGGGTTAGGGTAATGAAAGGGGAGAGTTAAGGTCAGCCTGCGGTTAGGAAGGCTTAGGGTTAGGCTACAGGGTGGGGAGTTTTAGGGATAGGCTGCGGGGAAGGGAGAGTTAGGGTCAGGCTGTGGAGAATGGAGGGATAGGATTCCCAGTTCCGTCTTCACTGTATCAGGGATTGATTGATTACCATTCGCAGCAGTGACCCACACTCGTATTCCATTGAGAAATTATTTAGCAGCCACACTTTGTTCATAGTTCATTGCATCCTAAAAGAACCTAGGGAATCCTTGCCTGCAACCCCATAGATGGACCTTTTAGCTCATGCTCCTTAAATACAGGAGCCACTACTAGGAGCTCAAACTACATCCAGCACGTATCTTCCTCATAACTACCTGAGAACATGAGACTGGATTAAGACCTTCACTTTTGCTGCGCATAGGTCTAGATCCAGTTCCCAAACACAGCAGGGATCCACCTTCAGATCCTGAGTCTTATGCAAGGCGAGGATAGCAGGAGCCTACATCAAGATTTCTGTGTCATGCCTTTATGTAAACATTATATAGATCCCTTCCCCCCATCCACCAAGGAATATTTTTGTTCTGGAAAACAATCACAGGAGATCTATTGTTTAAAATTTGAAGGACTAAATTTGAGCATGTTTGATCAGTCAAATCTGATAAGTCTAGACTGTGGTGTCAATACAGATGGACCCCCTTGTTTTCATCAGCACAAGACTTTACCAGCCACTACTAATAGAATATGTAGTATTAGCCAGGGGCGGATTGGGAACTTAAAATATGAAAGCAGAATCAACTATTGGCGGGGTCAAAAAAATATGTAAACTGGATTAGTACAGAATAAAGAACCTTAATAAAAGCAGTGCAATATATAGGAAATGGCGTTATTGCCAATTAAGTACAAGAAGAAGTGTTATTTTAAAGAGTTACAAGCAAATACAGCATCTACTGACTAGTATTTCACAATCTAATAAAGAGATGTATAGTGAACTGTGCAATGCATGTAGCCACTTCTGCCCAAGTGACCATCACCCAAAATATACAGAATCTTAGTGACCACCACACAATACATACAGCATACTAGTGACTACCACCCAAAACATAGAGCATCCTAGTGAGCAGCACCCAATACATACAGCATCCTAGAGATCACCACACAATACATACAATATCCTAGTTTTCTTCAAATAAAAAGGGCTGCTGAGTTGCCTCCAGAAGCCACCGGCTTACTGGGAAAATTACCTTAAGTCCTATGGCCAATCCACCCCTGGTGTTAGCTGTGCCACAATTATTCCAATCAGCCCTAGGCCAGTTGGCATCAGGGCAAAATCCCCTAGGTTGTTCAGTCCTGTAAAAATCCATGACAATGAAATTTCACTACCATGGATTGCATGGTAAAAAGATGTAAGAGCATATATATTGCCACACTCAAAAATAAGAATACCCCTACAATTATGAATAATTAAGAAATCATGAAAACCTGCAGGATATTATAAATTTCTTACATACAGTAAGTAGAAATATAACAAATGTAGTACTATTCTCCTCCCATAGGTGCAGTCCAACCCACACAGAAGTTTTAAATTCACAGAAGCTAGGTCTAATTTTGACATTGCAGGCTACATTCAATCTGCCACTCACCTCTGAAAAATCTGCAGCTTATTGCAATATAACCAATTATCTATTTTTTCATACCCTTTTCCACATGGGTAGGGATAGGGTGGCCATTGCAAAGAAAGGAGGGTGAGCAGCACAGACCCACTTTGCAAAATGAAGACATTATGCTAAAATGGTTCAATCTTCTGTGGCTCACCCAATGGGAATTTCTGGTGGCCCAGAACTTTCCCACAATGAATATAAAAATACAAATTACAGATCTGGCTTTTAATGGGGCATGGCTTTACTTCCAACACTGAAGAGGGATCCCCAATCATGGGTCTGGGATTGGCACATACTATAATATAAGGGGATATATAATGGGTCTGGCATTGGCACATACTATAATATAAGGGGATATATTGTGGATTGGGAATGGCACATACTGTAATATACTAAAATATAATAGGAGTCTGGGATTGGCACATACTATATTATATATAGGATATAATAGGGGTCATGGAATGGCATACTTGTAGTGTGCCATTCCCAAAGCCTAATAAATACCCATATATTATAGAATGTGCCATAACTAGCCAGCTAAGATGTATAGGTTGTGCAAAAAATGGGTCACATGAGGTTTATTTATAGGGAATGGGCGGTGCTTTGGTACAATTACATAAGTGAATAAAAATGAATTTGCACAGTAGTAATTGGTGAAACAAAAATAGTTTACAGTTAGGGTTACATTATATTGACATTTTTTTGACAGTTGGAAACACAGTATGTTATTTGGTAAAAGAACATAAAAAATAAATATGCAAAGTGAGCGGGGCTCAGAGAATATAGCACAAAACATCTTTTTTCCTTGTTAAGGGGAAATAAAGTCAAAAGTTGGCTGCATCAATTAAGGTCTATAAATATCCAGTCTTGTTATGATAAAGTAGGATATCTACAATATAGGTGTTCATTTTGTAGCTTATTTTGACGTTTTAAGCAATATGGTATATTACATATACTTAAACAGTTTGATGGTGAGGAGAGTTTTATTACTTTGGAATTAATTACAAGGGTAGGACACATTTAAATTGTTTGATGGTGAAGAGAGTTTTATTACTTTGGATTTAATTACAAGGGTAGGACACATACAAATGAAATAACAATTTTTTCTTTTTGTTAATTATTGTATTGCTTATTGTTGTTATTAAATTATTTTTATCATTGTGTGTTTAAATCTTTTCATTAAGTTCACAAAAGAATTTTAAACAGTAAAGTTTAAACGGTTACAAAAAAATGAGTGGAGTAAAAAAAATAAAAAAAAATTGCTCTTACACAAATCTATCTTTTACCAGGGGGAACTGTGTTTTATTTCAGGAAATGGTTAATGCTGTGTAGTAGAGGATCATATCATTATGCTGGAGTTTAAAGAAATGCTGCCAGCTCAAAATCAATGTTTAGCCCATTTGGGCATAGTGTTTTGAGATTATAGATCCATCTGTTCTCAGCTTTATTAAGGATATTATTTATATCTCCTCCTCTCCTACTTATGTCTATTTTTTCAATGGCATGAAAGTTTAAGTGTTATGGGTTTTGGTTATGTGCTTTTTTGAAATGATTGGAGAGCCTGTGTGATTCCTCTCCCTTTAGGATGTTTCGGATATGTTTCTGGATTCTTACTTTAAATTTCTGTGTGGTTCTTCCCACATATTTGAGGCCACAGGGACATGTAATCAAATAGATTATATTGGTACTATTACATGTAGTTTTTCCCTTAATTTTATATATGCTGTTGGTTCCTTTGAATTCAGTGATGGGACTTGTGCTATTTTTGTGGGCATTTTTACAAGCTTTGCACTGTCCACAGTGATAGAATCCCTCCATATTATCATTTAGCCACTTTTTGGAGTTCACTTTTTTCTCCCTCAGCTCGCTTTTCACCAGTTTATTCTTTAAATTGGGGGCCCTCCTAAAGACTTTTAGGATCAACATCTTCTTTGAGAATGTGCCAATGTTTTTTCATGATTTTTTAAATTTGGTTGGCTGAATTCGAATATTTGGTTATGAACTGATTTTTTAGGGTAGCTTTTGTCTCTTTTTTGGTTTTGTATTTTAGAAGTTCTTTTCTATCCAATGTTTTGATTATGTCTACAGCTTTTGTGATTGATTCTGTCTTATATTGTTTTTCTTGAAAAGCTTTTTCTATTATTGTGCTTTGTGTCAAGAAGTCCTCATTGTCAGTACAGTTTCTTTTGAGTCTTATGAATTGACCCTTTGGGATGTTCTCTAACCACATAGGGTTGTGTTTACTCATGGCAAGAATGAAACTGTTGTAATCCACTTCCTTAAAATGTGTTTTTGTGTGGATCTTATTTTTTTTCGTTGAAGATTTCAAGGTCCAGAAAACGTACTCGTACATTACTGATGTTAGATGTGAATTCTAGATTAAGGTTGTTTTTATTGATTTTTTTCAGAAAATGGTTCAGGGACTCAGAGTCACCATTCCATATGAAGAAAATATCGTCGATATAGCGTTTCCAGAGGACCAAATTTACGCCAACTTCTTCATTGGAAAAAATGTTGCTTTCCTCCCATGAGCTCATGAATAGATTAGCATAACTTGGCGCAAACTTGGTCCTCATTGCTGTGCCTATGGTCTGTAGATAGAAGGTGTTCTTGAATGAGAAAATATTGTGGGTTAATATAAAGGTAATACCCTCTAGGATGAAGTTGATTTGGGTGGTGGATAGGCACAAAAAATGCCACTGTTACAAAACACACTAAACCTACCTAGTTCCAAAGCATATGTTCAGAAAGTGAGAGACTCATTCATGCGAGGATTTCATGACAGAGAAAAATTAGAAATAAGTAAACTCCTTACGAACTCTGACCATAGTATTAATAAGGAAAGGACCACACATAAAGACCCAGAGAAATTTGGAATTCTAACTAAACTGACAAAGAAACCAACAGAAGGAATAAAAAAATAACATGAACTTTCTAAACAACTGTTTAGACTCAGAAACTACAAATGACATTATAGATATACAAGAAGACTCAGATCCTGGTCCCCAAGACAATAACATAATAGATTCATCAGTACTAGAGCAAATAATAAATGAAATAAATAAGGAAGAATTTAACAACATAGAAAAAGAAAAAAGCCCCTTCCAAACAGTAATTATAGCAGAACACTCGTCCAAAAAATCAAAAGAAAACAGAACCAATGGGAGCATCATTCCAAGCCACTTTCTCAAGTTGGAAATTACAAATGACTTTCCAGGAACACAGGACACACTAGATTTAACAACTCTAAGAGATAACACAACCAATTTATAATCACCAGTAAAAACAACGAATAAGACAATGAATACAACAAATAATGAAAAGTTAATAAACCCCTCCCCTCCAAGGGGAATATTAAGACAACACCCATAGTCACTCACATTTAAATCAACAATGTGTCGCCTAACCAACATTTTTTTAGGGGTCTCCCAAATCCCCAAAGCCCCTCCACCTATATCACCAGCGATACATATCCTGAGACCGAGCATATAGAAATTCAACAACTCCAGCAATCTCCACAAAAATTCAACAACACACAAACACCAGATTTAACACAACAATAATAAACAATCCATATAATCAAAAGCAAAACAACAAAGAATCACAAGACAAACAAACAAGAAGTTCACACTCAGAAGGGGAAAAAGAGGAGGAACAAAAATTCCCCCCAAAAAACACAAAAAATTTTGAAAACCCATACAAATGAACTAACAGATGCTGAAAGGGGAATATTTAATTTAATTAGCTTTACATTGACAAAAGCACTTAAAAATGTCTTAACGAAAGGACTAAAATTTTTCCCTAATAATGTAATCGACAAGTTCAACACCTTCATTGATCTCCATAAATTTATTAGAACCCTAACTTTAAAAAAATTCTTCCAAAGATTAGAGAAAAAAGATTGTACTAACAAAACTGAAGAATTGAAACATACAGACTTAAAACCAAAATCAACTTATTACCCAGCACGTATCAAAGGAGACATAATCTTTACTTTTCAAATAATTGTGGAGAAAGAAATAGATCAATTAAAAACCAAAAAATATAACAGACATAACCTAACAGTTAAAGAAAAGCAGGCACTAGCAGAACTCCAACAAGAAGATAACCTAATAATAAAAGCAGCTGATAAAGGGGGAGGAATAGTGTAGATTGACAAAACAGACTACATAACAGAAGCTATGAGACTCCTATCTTACTTACAAACCTTTAAAAACTGACCCCACTAACTCTTTAAAAATGATTTAGAAAAATTATTACAAAACTGTAAAGATGAGAATATTCTCAAAAACAAAGAGTTTGAATACCTAAACACCAAATTTTCCAAAGTACCAGTATTCTATTATTTACCAAAACAACATAAGGATAAACAAATCCCCCAGGAAGACCAATTATCTCCAGAATCAATTATTTAACTAGTCACCTCTCTGAATACATAGACAGACTTTTACAAACTACAGTACAAAAATAAAAATCGTATTTAAAAGATACAACCAATATCTTACAACTACTTGAAGAGACCACCTGAAAAGAGGATTACATTATGGTGATGTGCGATGTAATCTCTTTACACATGCATCAAGCACAATCAAGGCAGAGAGGCAGTGGAAAAACTACTTGAGCAGGAAAATATCCTATCCACCACCCAAATCAACTTCATCCTACAGGGTATTACCTTCATATTAACCCATAATTTTTTCTCATTCAAGAACACCTTCTATCTACAAACCATAGGCACAGCGATGGGGACCAAATTTGCACTAAGTTATGCTAATCTATTTATGAGCTCATGGGAGAAAAGCAACATTTTCTCCAATGAAGAACTTGGCGCAAATTTGGTCCTCTGGAAATGCTATATTGATGACATTTTCTTCATATGGAAGGGTGACTCTGAGTCCCTGAACCATTTTCTCGAAAAAATAAATAAAAACAACCTTAATCTAGAATTCACTTCTAACATCAGTAATGTACGAGTAACTTTTTGGGACCTTGAAATCTTCATCGAAAAAAATTATATCCACACAAAAACACATTTTAAGGAAGTGGATTACAACAGTTTCATTCTTGCCATGAGTAACCACAACCCTATGTGGTTAGAGAACATCCCAAAGAGTCAATTCATAAGACTCAAAAGAAACTGTACTGACAATGAGGACTTCTTGACACAAAGCACAATAATAGAAAAAGCTTTTCAAGAAAAACAATATAAAACAGAATCAATCACAAAAGCTGTAGACATAATCAAAACATTGGATAGAAAAGAACTTCTAAAATACAAAACCAAAAAAGAGACAAAAGCTACCCTAAAAAATCAGTTCATAACCAAATATTCGAATTCAGCCAACCAAATTTAAAAAATCATGAAAAAACATTGGCACATTCTCAAAGAAGATGTTGATCCTAAAAGTCTTATACCTGAAAGACCTGAAATTATCTTTAGGAGGGCTCCCAATTTAAAGAATAAACTGGTGAAAAGCGAGCTGAGGGAGAAAAAAGTGAACTTCAAAAACTGGCTAAATGATAATATGGAGGGATTCTATCACTGTGGACATCACTGAATTCAAAGGACCCAATGGCATATATAAAATTAAGGGAATAACTACATGTAATAGTACCAATATAATCTATTTGATTACATGTCCCTGTGGCCTCAAATATGTGGGAAGAACCACACAGAAATTTAAAGTAAGAATCCAGAAACATATCCGAAACATCCTAAAGGGAGAGGAATCACACAGGCTCTCCAATCATTTCAAAAAAGCACATAACCAAAACCCATAACACTTAAACTTTCATGCCATTGAAAAAATAGACATAAGTAGGAGAGGAGGAGATATAAATAATATCCTTAATAAAGCTGAGAACAGATGGATCTATAATCTCAAAACACTATGATATGATCCTCTACTACACAGCATTAACCATTTCCTGAAATAAAACACAGTTCCCCCTGGTAAAAGATAGATTTGTGTAAGAGCAATTTTTTTTTATTTTTTTTACTCCACTCATTTTTTTGTAACCGTTTAAACTTTACTGTTTAAAATTCTTTGGTGAACTTAATGAAAAGATTTAAACACACAATGATAAAAATAATTTAATAACAACAATAAGCAATACAATAATTAACAAAAAGAAAAAATTGTTATTTCATTTGTATGTGTCCTACCCTTGTAATTAAATCCAAAGTAATAAAACTCTCTTCACCATCAAACAATTTAAATATATGTAATATACCATATTGCTTAAAATGTCAAAATAAGCTACAAAATGAACACATATATTGTAGATATCCTACTTTATCATAACAAGTCTGGATATTTATAGACCTTAATTGATGCAACCAACTTTTGACTTTATTACTCTTTAACAAGGAAAAAATATGTTTTGTGCCATTTTATCTGAGCTCCGCCCACTTTGCATATTTATGTTTTATGTTCTACCAAATAACATACTGTGTTTCCAACTGTCAAAAAAATGTAACTCTAACTGTAAACTATTTTTGTTTCACCAATTACTACTGTGCAAATTCATTTTTATTCACTTATGTAATTGTACCAAAGCACCACCCATTCCTTATCAATAAACCTCATGTGACCCATTTTTTGCACACCCTGAGAAAGTCTGTATAGCAGACGAAATGCGTTGGTAACATCTGTGTTGATTTTACAAATAAAACGTTATCTGACATTTGCAATAATGTATTTTCTAAATGTGAGTATGATGTACTTCTTTTACTGAATGGCACTATCAGTGAAAAAGTTATCTGCACCAGTCTTTGGCGCTTCTTCCCTTATCTCCCCACACTACCCAGCTGATAACACCTAACCCCTGCCCCCCTGATGGTCCAGGACTGAGGTGAAGGATCCCACCAGAAGGTGAACACAAGGAGATGTGAACATAGCAGTTTTGTAACGGTATAGAAGAGGAAAAAAGTTTGCATAGAAGCCCATCAGCGACAGCGGAATTTCTTCTTTTTCTAAAAGATCTACACATCAACCCTGCATCGTGAAAACAATTCATCCCGGAATCAACAAATGATCTATATACAAACTAACGGACACAGCAACCAATACAGTAAGACTATGAGTGCAAAACTACTGCTTCTCCCGTACTCTGCATTTTTTCATTTCATTGAGGAACCACTATTTACCACTTGCTGAACTTTATACGGAAGCCTGTATTGCACCTTATAGACTCAATAACCTTAAACCATACTTCTTCCTGAACTTTTCAAAAGGAAGAGGACTTTTCCTTTCTCCCTTTCCTTTCCTGCTCTTTCATTGTAATAAGGATATTGCAGATAGATGAGCGCAGCATTGACTAGTTGCTGCAGAATTGACTCATGGTAACTTTGTTTAGTATCTGCATTTGTATTATACAATTTGGGGCTGTATAATTATTCTCTTTGCAAATTGCAGCTCTCAAATGCTCTAGCCGCATACTGAGCGCTGGGACTTACTGTATTGTTTAAGGTTCTATAGTTGCTCTGACTCCAATATTGTCTACATGATTTGTATTGTAGAGGGAAAAGGAATACCTTATGAATTAAGGGCCTTCTTGAAGAAATCCTTCTCCCAGTAAACATAGATGCATTCACAACAGTTTTCAATAAGATCCTCAAATGTGTTTATGTTAATGTCATCCTCTTTAACAACAGCCATAGAATGCTAAGAATCAGGTGTTAAAATTCTGTTTGTCATTTTCACTATCACAATGACAAATATTAGATTTTATGTTGAACTAT
>WWET01005512.1:21670-35729 GCA_011038615.1 Limnodynastes dumerilii | reverse complement strand
AATTTGAGCAGCACTCTGAAAACTTTTACAGATGAGCAAAAAACTGGCACAAAGCCACGTCCGTCCAACATTTCAACTTTCTTCAGGGACAATATTATAAGTAAATAAGGGCCTGATCCAGACCTACGCTGGCTGGCGTTAATACACCAGCCAGCAGTGTAAGATTGGCTTAAAAGCCGATCTGCGCATGCGCCGGGCAGATATTGTCGGCGTAGCTGCGGAAACGTAGCAGCAGCATAGTTACGCTGGAGGGGGCATTCCCCTCCATTACTAAGCTGCAGTTAGTGCAGGTAAGCGGGGGGAGGGAGGGTAATGAGGCTGGGAGGGCGGCGTTAGCGTTGCAACGCCGCCGTCCCAGCATCTTAACAGTCGCTTACGCCGGCTGAAGTTAGGGTAGCCTTCAGCCGGCGTAAGCAAGTGTTAATACGCTGGGGCAAGGGGGAGAGAAGCGAGCTTACTCTCATAATGAAAACCCCTTCTCACATCACCCGGCGTTGTGGTTGCGGGTCCGGAATCCCCAAGCGCTGCCATGGAAAACCCAGAGGTGACGTCCGTCGGAGCCATCCCTGCTTCCATGACAATGCTAAAAACAAACAGTGATACCAATTACACGTGCAAAAAAGGAATGTCACTCGGCAGACATGGTTCAGCAAAAGTACAATGCATAAACAGAACAAATGAGTTACTTGGGGTATGAATGCAAATTGATACCAAAACAAATGAGATACCCGGAGTATGAATGCAAATAGATACCAGTAAAGAAAACAAATAAATAAATCAGCAGAAACGCTCGGCGATGGATCCACATGGTTTCCAACTGTAACAACTTCAGGTCCCTGTTGCCACCTCATCGCAAAACTGGCACACGATTAGACACCATTTCACTTGTACTTCAGTATATTTAGTTTACATAATTGTATGTCCCTGTGGCCTATTTTATGTAGGCAAGACCCAGAGGCAGTTTAGAGAAGGTATGGCACTGCATAGGTCTGCCATCAGACAAGCTCTACAAGGAAAACCCAGTGAGCAGCCAGTCACCAGACATTATGCAGAATATAAACATTCCTTGGTGACCTTACACCACAAGATTATAGATCATGTGCCAGTTTTGCGATGAGGTGGCAACAGAGACCTAAAGTTGTTACAGTTGGAAACCATGTGGATCCATCGTCTACACACTGTAACACCACATGGTCCCAATGAACTTTTGAGTTTTTCTGCTATATGTTTTCCTAATTTGTCTGTTGGCTCGAATTGATTATACTCTCTATATGGACTTTATGAACAATGTAACCTTTGTGTAATATGTTTTCCATCTTTTTATATGCACCCATATCTTTGTATCTTTTCCCTTTGGTTCAGTGGTCAACAGTAGCCGTCATACATTTTGCAGGTTTGACATCCTCCTGTAATGTGTATTTAGTTATTTCCCGGTCAGACCCCTCTCTTTACTTATATCCCTGATTAGTCATTGCTGGTTCTGTTTTTCTACATATTTCCATTGCATTTAGCCTGTTATTCAGTTCATTTTATTCTATTAACAAAAAGATTTAGGACTCGAGCTTGGTGGATAGGGTGAGTGATGCTAACTCAGAGCGCTACCTTCAAAGACAGAAACTGCCAATCTGTCAAAAGGGAGAAATGCAAGAAGAGTTTGTAGGAGCGCTAGAACAAGCCAATAAATCTCAACGGGATAAAATATAAAAATAACTAATTTATTAGACCATAAAACATTTGAAATATAGTATATTAAGCATCGCTAATACCAATAACTGCAATGGATTTTACACACATATATAATGCACAGTAAACAGTAATAAGTGAGACAATCCCTGGGATGGAGCACTCAGTCAGATACTCCCAATAGGAAGGGACCCAATGTTCTAATATAATAAACTGTAGGACCCAGGTATAATTGTAATCCACTTAGTTCCTATATTGGATGTAGGCTAACTGTCGTATGTTCACTGTCAAAAAGTCCAAGTGTGTAATAACTCATTCAGTATGCCTCTCCAAGTTTGGAGCAATCAGGACAGTCCCAACATAAGTGAGGGGAATCAAACCTTCAGCAGCATAGGAACAATAGTTGCACGTGTAGAAATTGAGTGGTGTGGCCACAATACTATGATCGCAAAGTACATCATCCTATGATGGAATAGCTGTGAACAGGGGATCCCAACATGAAGGTAAAAGTCTACTGTAGTAATATGGCAGTTCTACTCACACTCACACGTATTGCGGCCAAAGTGAAGCCTAGAGCGCAATGTTTGCGGTCTAATGCCGGGTAGAGATCTTGGTCTTGCGGTGGTAAATCCGGAGAGGTAAAGCACGTGTGGATGCGGGAGTTGCATGCCGGCGCTGTGTTTCCACAGAGTCTGTTCCAATAAGCCGGAGACCTCCACAGTTGTGCTGGCTGGCTGCAAGACAGCAGGCTGAATAGTGAAGCGTGAGAGTCTGTGGGACTAGTAGTCCCTCCAAGTGCAAATAGTGCTGCTGCTGGGAGGTGATGAGCCTCTCAACTCTAGTTCAGTGAGTCCAATAAAACAGAAGGGTGCATGAAATAAACGAGGTATAAACCTGATACTGCCTTGACGCGTTTCTTTGTCTGTACCAACAATTTCCTCAAAAGGAGTGACAGATGACTCACAGGGAGTCTATTTATACCCTTTATTACCTTAATTAAAAAACAGATGGTCACAAAAAAGTAAACCTGTTGAGATTTGTAGAACAAACCTAAAGTATCAATGTACTTCAAGTATTAAAATACACAATCAGCACAAAAATCTATATAGTAAATATAATTATATACATTAAAACAAAAATTAAAAATTCAAGCAGAAATGTTTAAACTTCAGAAAGACATATCATTCTCAATTAAGCATTTTAAAGGCACAGGTATCTTCAATGATGACACAAAGTGAATGGTATATGCATAACATATAGAACTGTTGGATCCTTGCTAACAATATTAAAAGTAGAATCCTTAAAAATTCTAGGATCCAATCAGAATATCCATAATAATTATTTAAAATGAAATAAAAAAAAATACCAATGAAAAAAAATTAAAAATAAAAATGAAAATAAAAAATGAATAATAAATAGAAAATAAAAAAATAGAAAAATATTACAAAATTTTATAAAAAAAATTAATGATCTAAAACAAATATTAAATTGTAAATGAAAAACAATGCATGATAAAAAAAAACTCCAGTAATAATCCAAATCAGTAATAAAAATACAATACTGTACCTACTGATTAAATCTGAAATGAAAAATGTTAGATAATTACAAATAATTAGCTAAAATGTGAAAAATTCAAAAAAATTCAGATCTATGCATTCGTTCATGCTCCCTGGGTATAGTGTTTGTAAGGTGTGGATCCAGCATGCTTCTCTAGAGCACAGGCATTGATATCTGTCACCCCCTCTTTTGGTGGAAGGTACAGAATCTATCCCTATGATAGTAAGTCGCAACACATCTGAGCCACAGCATTTATAAAAATGTGTAGCTGCTTTTGGGGTTTCTGTTTAGAATATTATGCCTGTGCTCCAGAAATCTTAACCTGAGGAGGCGTCTTGTACATCCCACGTACTTTACTCCACACCCACAAAAAAGAAGATAGACTAAATATGAACTCTGACAGTTAATAAAAGTGGTAATGGGATAAGACTTCCCCGTGACACATGACTTAAATTCTTTAACTTTGTGAGCAATAAAGGTGAATGATAAGCACCTACTACTCCCACATTTAAAACAACCCACCACTTTTGGTAGATTCCATTTTTCCAAAACACCCCCTTGTGTCTTAATGGAGGTAGTGTGAGGATTTTAAAAACTGGGCACCTAAAAGTTACCCAGATTTTTGGCTTTTCTAAATGTCACTTGTGGTTGGGAGGAAAGGCAAGATTTTTAAATCGGGACTTTTGACTAGTTGTGAAGTGTTTCTGCTCATTTATTTATTGGTTTTCTTTACTGGTATCTATTGCATTCATACTCTGGGTAACTCATTTGTTCTATTTATGCATTGTGCTTTTGCTGAACCATATCGGCCGAGTGCCATTCCTTATTTGCACATATAATTGGTATCACTGTTTGTTTCTAGTGTTGTCATGGCAGTGAGGACAGCTCCGGCAGACATCACTTTTTTATTTCAGGGTGGTGCTTGGGGATTCCGGACCTGCAGCCACAATGCTGGGTGATGTGAGAAGGGGTTTTCACGATGAGGGTAAGTTTTATAAGCATGTGTACACTTTTTCACTTATATTATTGTCCCTGAAGAACGTTGAAATAAACTGAAACGTTGGATGAACGTGGCTTTGTGCCAGTTTTTTTGCTGATCTGTAAAAGTTCTCAGGGCTGCTCAAATTGCAGTACTTTTATGTATGCAGGTTGTGTACCTGTGGTGAAGGTACCTGAGCAGTTTCCAGTCACTTACGTTCTGTGTATTACGTTGGAAGTGCCAAACTTTGTGGACTTGTTTGCATAAAACGTGCTCAGTTAGCCACAGATGCACCAATTTGTCACATATTTCTAGTCCATCCAGAGTATAGTTCAAAATTATAATTCAGTTCTTTCAATAGCACCAGATTGCAATCCAATTTTTGGCAACTGCTGCTCCCAGTCTTAGTAAAGCCGCTCCTTGTCCGGCTTACAGGGTGTCTAAAACACAAAAATCAACAAAGTGGCACCTCATGGTGTAATATCATTTATTTAAATCTAAAAGACAAATATTCATATATAAAATCAACCATTCATAGTAGCGTACCGATACACAATGAAAAACACTGAGGCTCATTCAAGAAAATTCTAAAGTTTTTACCGCTCCAGCGGGATCAAAGGCTCACACATTTTCCCAGTGTCATGGATGTGTTACACAGGGTCCTCTCCACGGTGAACCAAGGAGTAAGGAGTATTGGAGGCTTGAGACACTTTTTGTCTACAACACTTTGTCAGATGGGGAAACTCCTTAAAGCCTCCCACCCCTGTGTCAGTCTCTTTACCCCTGGTAATCCCACAAATCTGTGTGTGACCATTTTGTGAGTGACAGCAATCTCATGGCATGATAATGCTGAATTTGCAGCTAACCATAAGATGTGATGGTCTACCATGTCTTTATAGCTTAAGAAACACGTCTATTTTGGCTCAGCCTTAATGTGGTAATTTATTTGCTTTTTGGAGTTTGAGTGGTAAAGTTTTAAAGGTCTCTTTCATTTTGTCAACGTAGGAAACCTTAATCAGACATGTTAAACTGCAATGTTTTTGTCTATGGAATTTCATATTGTTTTTTATAGTTAAAAAATATTATTTAAAGTTTAGTTACAAGTAGGAGGGGGGAGGGATTCAGATTAGCCGGGCAGGGCAATTGGGAGGCAAGGAGAGCCATTCTATGTGCAAAGTTTCCTTCTTAAGAAGGAAACTACACATGGTAAGATAACGTAGCTCTATGGCACTCTTAAGTGCCATAAGGTACCTAAAATGGGGGGTCGGTTACAGGCTGGACGACTGAGTTAGGTGTAGATCTTTCTGCACCTAACTGACTCTTAAGTGTAAACACGGTCCCTTGAATCCATCCAGTCTTTCAGTCTTCCCTCTCAAAATGTGTTCAGCCAACTTTCTGCCCCTTCTGGTTGTCCATCCAGTACTTCTGCTTCCTCCTTGTGTTCAACCAGTATTTCTGCCCCTTCCTTGTGTCAAACCATATTAATTTCCCCTCCTTGTATTCATCCAGTAGTTCATTCTCCCCCCTCCTTGTGTGTCTAGCCAGTCTTTCTGCCCCATCCTTGTATCCATCCAGTTTAACTGCCCACACCAAAAGTGTCCAACCACGTTTTGGCTCCTCATGGTGTCCATCCAGTATTTAGGCACTCTCCTTGTATCCATCCATTCTTTACCTTTGTCCCATCCTTGTGTGTCCATCCAGTCTTTTTGTCCTCTCCTTGTATTCATCCAGTCTCTCTGCCCCTTCATATGTTACAAGCTCTCTGCCCATCTTGTGAGTCCATCAGTCTTTCTGACCGCTCCTTGTGTCCATCCTGTCCCTTTGCCCTCTCATTTGGCCTGATCCTGCACTATACAGCGCGTACAACCTTCTTACGACACCATAAGTGTGGAAAGACATTGTAATGAGGGCACGGGGTGGGGGAAGCCCCATTATGATCAGGTATGCTGCTGTAAGACCGCATACATGATTGTAAATGTTAAGGTAGGAATCTGAACATGTAAGTGTCCAGATTTACTACCGAGAGCGGTGAGTGCACTATTGGCTGTAATGAACTAGGGAGCCTGTAAGACGCCTGTAGGTCTGGATCCGGCCCATTGTGTTTATCCAGTCTTTTATACTGCCCCCTCCTTGTATATATCCAGTTTTTCTGCCCCATCCATGTGTGACAGGCATTCTGCCCCCTCCTTGTGAGTCCATAAGTCTTTCTATCCCTTCATTGTGTCCATCCAGTATTTATGCCACCCCTTGTATCCATCCAGTCTTTTATTCTGCCCCTCCTTGTATCTATCCAGTCTTTCTGCCCACTCCATATGTGAAAACCCTTCTTCCCCCTCCTTGTGAGTCCATCAGTCTTTTTGACCTCTCCTTGTGTACATCCAATCTTTTTGCCCTCTTGTTGTATCTATCCAGTATTTATGCCCCCTTCTTGTATCAATCCAGTCTTTTATTCTGCCCCCTCCTTGCATCCATCCAGTCTTTCACCCCCCTCCATATGTGACAAACCTTCTGCTCTCTCCTTGTATCCATCCAGTCTCTCTGCTCCCTCTTTCTGGGTCCATTAGTCTATCTCCCCCCTCCTTGTATCCTTCAAGTGTTTATGTGCCCTCTTTGTAAGTCAATAAGTCTTTCTACCCTCCTTGTGTTCATCCAGTATTTATGCTACCTCCTTGTGTCTATACAGTCTCTCTGTCCCCTCCTTGTAAGTCCATCAGTCTTTATACCTTCTCCTTGTGTTCATCCAGTTTTTCTGCCATCTTCATATGTGTCCAGCCACCTTTCTTTCCCCTCTTGTATCCATCCAGTATTTATGTACCCTTCTTGTATACATCCTGTCTTTCATTCTGCCCCCTCATTGGGCCTGATCCTGATCTACGCATGAGAGCGGAGCGTATTACCACTCCAGCGTAAAAACTTTCACTCCCACGACACTCCCCTTACCTTCCTTTCATTACGCCCGCCGAACCCTACCCTAACTTTCCATGTGTTCGTACGTATTTTCGTAGCGACGCACTGTTTGTAGCGGCCTAAGCACGCCCCTACTGTACAATTTAAATGGCTCCCCCCGCCTACATTCCTTAACTCTAGCGTCCGTACTAACTTCGTACTATAAACATGCCCCGTCGTTGGAAAATACGCAAACAATACGGACGCCCAAATCGCCGCTATGAAAAGGTCTCTGGTATGACTGGAATTTGTCACTATGCACATGCGTAGTGCATTTTTTATGGCAATTTTACACTTATGATCAGCGTTAGATCACCTGCGAGCGTAGGACTGGATCAGGCCCATTGTACTCCATTAATCCATTGTTTCTAACAGTTCTTAGTTCTTACCTGCTTCTGGATGCTGCTCTTCCTCTCTCTCAGCAGTAATGTAATCCTTCGTCCCTTCTTGTAATGAGACTTTGCTTGCCTAGTGCTGCCATCAATCAGCATGACGCTGGCATGTGACCTGCCCTTCTGCAGATTGAAGCTGTCTCTTTACAGGAAGGAGGCGGGAAATGTAGGTAAATGTCTAAAAGACCGCATATTACGTACAATAGCTACTACACATGCACAGTAGCTATTGTTCATTGAATTACGTCCGTCTATGGAAGACGGACATAGTTCTGGATCCGGCCCATTATTATTAATGTTTTTAAAGGCAAATCGGAACATACGAGTATTGTGATATTTAGCACTGCAAAGTTGATAACATTTGTTTTTTACTTTTTGAAAGTAATGAGACTCATATCTAGTCAGTGCAGTTTTAGACTTTGCTATATTAGACTTGTATTTGCAGAACTGTGTCTTGTGTGGTTTGTTTACTTTCATGTAGCTGCTTCAGACATGAAAAAACAAGTGGGAGAAGGCTACAGGGGCTGTTATCTGTACCTTATCTCCCTGAAGTGTCTAAAGGTGGCCATACACTAGGACGATTATCGGTCCCAGCAGTGGATGGCCCGATAAACGGGATGATTTCCCGCAAGGGAAATGTCCTGTTATCGACACCATACACCTCTTCTGCTGGGACCGATAATCATAGGAGAAGAGCACAGGGCTCTCTATGGTGCCACTCTATATCTATGTACAAAGCTGCTTTGTCAGCTTTGAATTATACCTTCAAAGCTGTCAGAGCAGCATAGTACATAGATATACAGCAGCGGCTATTGCAGGCAGAAATACAGACAAGAATCAGCCAAAGCCGCGCTTCACAGAGCGCGGTTCCAGCTGATCCCTGTCTGTACTACTCCCTGCAATAGCCGCTGCTGCATATCTATGTACTATGCTGCTCTGACAGCTTTGAAGGTATAACTCAAGGCTGACAGAGCAGCTTTGAACATAGATATAGAGCAGCGTCTTTTGCAGGAATAGGGAGCTTTTCAGCTTGCTGATTGGCTCCCTTAAAATATCGGACGCTTGCTCACAATATAAATTAAACTTTTCAGAAGACCAAATAATTGTACCAGAGCGTTTCTGGTACGTTTATTTGGCGTTTGAAAAAACTATCTTGGCCATATTTATTATTAAATTAAATTATTACATTATTTATTATTTGCCAGATCAACTTTACTCCTCTATCTCTCCTTATCTAGTGTCTATAACTGCTCCCTCAATCATCCTTATATTCATGATGAACTTTGCCAGCTCTTTTAATTAAATGAAGCTAGTGAACTAAATGAGCAAATGAACTAGATGAACTAAATGAACTAAATGAACTACTGAGGAATCTAATTCAAATAAACTACTCAGGAGTCTGAGCTCAGCAGTGCCATCTCTGGTGATTTTTCAGTATAGACTTATAATTAAGTTAAAAGCAAATGGCAGTGAGAGAGTGAATGATCTTGCAGGAGCTGCTGTGCTTCATCTTACTGTCTAGTGACTGACTCCGCTCTCTCACTTCATTAAGTCATTATGAACTATTCTTTGCCATGTCTGTAAATTAAATGAACTATTTCCTTTAAAAGATTAGTTCATTTGAACTAATCATTCAATAACTACCCCATACCTCCCAACAGTTGAGAAATTGAAAGAGGGACAAAATTTTGCTGCTTGGTAGAGGGTGTGTGTCTTATACCACCTAGTGGGTGTGTCTGGGAAAGTGGGTGTGTCTTGTACCACCCAGATCAGCGGGTCTAGTGCCTACCCCTTTTATTTATTCAGCCATGCATATGTCTGTTTCTTATTATTAGGCCTGCCATCCATATGTCTGCCCCTTTATTTGTCCTACCTCCATGTCTGCTCTTTATTATTATGATGTCCAGCCTCCATATGTCTCCCCAGTTTATTTGTCCAGCCTCCATGTCTGGCCCTTATTATTATGTCCAGCCTCCATGTTTTCCTCTTTATTATTTGTCCAGCCTCCATGTCTGCCCCTTATGATTATGTCCAGCCTCCATGTCTGAGTCTTTATTATTTGTCCAGCCTCCATGTTTGCACCTTTTAGTGTGCAGCCTCCAATAGTGGAATGTCATTTATTATAATCAACCTTGATCATATTAAATGCAATAAAGATTATTTTTACTCTGGCAAAAAAATACAGGTAGCCCCACTGGGTTTACAGGTTATACCCCTCTTCCCCACTGATATTCCTCTTCTATTAACTCTCTTCCTCTTTTTCTTTTTTTTTTTTTAATTGTCTATAATGCTCCTTTGTATGATTGTGTTGACACTATACTATAAAACCCAAATGAACTGTGTTCAAGACTATTCTAATGTCCTTTGTATATACAATTGTACAAATAAAAATTATTTTACACCACAAAGTAATATTTTTTATGGTTGTATCAAATGTTTTTGATAAATTTACTTATCACTATATAACAGATGCTACTATAGCCTTTTATATGCTACAATCTAAAGTGTTTGGCTGGCGTAACTTTAAAAGACTGAACTAACCCTACCACATTCCAGACTTAGCTTATGGACATTTATAAAATTTCCTTAAAATTTTCTAAATGTTGCTGTTACAAAGGGTACCCATGTTAGTTAGATAGCATGATACCCCTTTAGAACAAAAAAAATTGTCAAATTTAAAACACTTTTGGCAAAAATGCAGCCAACATTATAGTGTTGGCTGGGTTATTATAAAATTTTGATTGTCACTGTAGCGACCGCAACAAATAAGTATCATAAACAAAAATTGTGTTGTTTACCGCACCATTGCAAAATCTGTGTTTGTGTTGTTTCACTGCACTTAAACATTCAATTATAACATGATAAAATTGGGGAATGTATTATATGTAAGGAAGAATTAAAAAGAGGGATGCATGTAAGAATATTACTAAGAATTAATTTGGTTCAGTTGAGTGGGTGTCCTCCTGCCCCAATGCTAAAATTTCTAGTTATTGCACTGGTCAAGATTAGTCCTTTGTAATACAATGTTTTTATTGTCTTCTTGCAGAGTGCATCTGGAACTGGTTTGGCATTCATTGTCTTTACTGAAGCAATCATTCAGATGCCAGGTTCCCAGGTGTGGGCAATTTTGTTTTTTCTGATGCTGTTTACCCTTGGTCTGTCTTCAATGTTTGGCAATATCGAAGGAGTACTGACCCCATTGTTAGATCTGAAAATATTTCCAAAATGTGTTCCAGTTGAGGCTATATCAGGTAAGGGTTTTTCAATGAACTTTTGTTTTATTTTATCAAAATTGTCCAACTTATAGATTAACACCTATATGCAATCCCATGTTAACTGGTATCTTACACATGTGTTACAAGCTATAACAAACAAATATAGAATTAATGCAGAAAAACTTTGAATCTGCCCGTAGTGAATCACTGGTAATAATGACTTGATGACCTATTAATGACATAGGGCCGTATTCAGAGATCCGGCGGCGATCGGGCCGCAAATATATGCAACTAAGTGGCAGGTCGGAGCAGGTTACTCCCACCAGAAAAAACAGTCACTCCCCTCGCAACCTACGGCCGGACCTAAACTTCCACCTGCATTGACTTGCCCTATCTGGCCGCACTCACATCCGACCTTATGTGTATTAGTTGCATATATTACCGGCCCTAACTCTGTAAGCGTGCCCACTTTCCCTCATCTCAATGCCTTCCTCCGCCCATTTCTATGCAAATCCTTAGGTCCGTATATATTTCCGCAGCACTTAGGGTCGCACTACTCTCCGCCCGATTCACAAGTCCGTCCCTTAACCATTTCCAACCTTAACTTCAACGTAGATGGCGTATCACTATTACTACGCATGCGCAGTTGATGCTAAATCGATCCGATCCTAAAAATACGCACAGAACTCTCGTTAAAACTGGATCTCTGAATACGGCCCATAATCAATAACATATAGTATGCCACCATTATCATAAAAAACTCAGATATGAAGTTATGAAATCAGAAACATTACTAAAAGCTGATGCCTCCATATCTAAGAGGATCAATACCAGTTGATTATATCACAAAAAAATCCTCAGATTTGTTTATACTTTACAAACCTTTTATTCAACACTCCAGCACATTAAAAAGTTTGTACTGTTTAAATTAAAAATGTTATTGATGTGATATGCTAAATAATATAGCTGCTAATATATATTATTGTAGCAAATGTATTTATTATTTAGACCACTATGTCTGCGCTACATAAATGCATACCCATCCACGAAAAAAAGGTTCTATGAAAACACCTCAAAATAAAAAAAAGTAAAGGAAAAATGTTAATGGCAAAAACTCCACTGTCATGAACGCCCAAGAGAAAATTGCTCACACTGCAAATTGCTCACATGAAAAACTGCCCACACAGAAAAATACTCACATATAGTAATTTTGCTGTGCTATAGGTATAGTAATTCATTGCTATTCAAAATGGCTTGTGTATGAAGAAAGTTTTACTGCTTTTAAGTGTAAATATTTTTACGGGAAATACATCCTGGCGCAAAAATTTCTAGTTATGGCGCTGTTATCGAAATAGATATATATATATATATATATATATATATATATATTATCAAAAAACTTTATTAAGAAGGAAAAAAATAAGAGATAAAACAATTATCTAATAATACCTTTTTTAACCCATTATGAGAGAAGGGCTTTGCTGATGTAATGAGTTGGTAGGTATCTCAGCAACCTAGAATATGAACACACCTGGACTCGTCCCCACCCCAAAGGTTCCTACCAAATCCTTAAGAACCACAGGAGGAGATACGCTGTTCCTCTCCTGGTTCCAATTAAGATGCTGGACTAAGCTGCATGCCTTCCACTTCTGTCTGCAAAAAGGAGAAGGGGAGAAGCACCATGTGGGCACAGGAATTGGTGCTCACCACTTTCTCTTGTCCACTTGCTAAATTATCCCATCTGCAGCTGTTGTACCTATAAGAGACAACTGACCTCCTAGTACCGCAACCTGTCACTACCCTGACCAGGGCCTCCCTGTGCCTAGTGCCCAACTTAATCAACAGGCCTGATGCCTGCACCTAACCAGGGCCTATCGCCCTCTAACTCAGGGCTTAGCACCCAACCCTAACCACTAAAGCTTAGTGCCTTTTAAATAAAACAGGGCCTACTTTCCAGAACTAACAAGGGCCTACTTCCTTTCACTAACTCAGGGTCTACTACCCTGGAACTGCCCACAGCCTCCCTCTATTGGGCCTAATGCCCTGAACTACAGAGGCCTAATGCCTCACTAACTTCATCTGATGGGGGGCCTCACCCCCTATGCCTGTGGAGCCAGTGGGGTGGTGGGGCCTTAGTCCAAGCCTGGACTGATAGAGGATACATTGGTGGCAGTGGCAAGAGGTTCTGTAGCAGTCTGGCTCCCCTGGGCCACTTACCAGGCCCAAGACCTTTGCTCACTTTGCTCACCCCACCCAGATCGTTGCCTAGGGGTGTCAGGTGACTGCAGCCACTTACCCATCTGCGCAAGATGAGAGACAGTGGAGGCCAAGTGGAGCTCTTTTGCATGGCTCTCCACTGCCTCCCTTACTGTCTGGTTCTCTTCTGGCACCACTGCTTCAGACCTGTTGGGGGGCTCAGTTCTCCCCCTTTTCTGCCAGTCACCTCCCAGTGGCTTCTGAAGTCTTCAGCCACTTCTGGCCTTTTTCTTCTCCCTGCAGCTCCTCTTCAGTCTTAAGCCGCTACTGGCCTCTCCTTCCTGCAGCTCATTTCAGGGAGCTCTTCACTTGGTGGCTCCTTACCACCAATTGAGTTCTAGCCTCACAGCAGCTTATTTTATGTTGCTGTGAGGGGATGGAGCCAGTGAACTGGTATGCTGCCATTGGTCCTTACAGATTTGCCAAGATCCCACAGTGGAAACGGCAGCAGGCTCAACGTTGCCACAGGTCCCATTACATGAGGACTCCAGTGCAGCTGCACTGAAAGGTGAATCCTCAACCTCTATGATGTCCAGCACTACGTCCTGGTCCCTCTCTGTATCCGCTGCTGCTGTTATGTCCCACACCGTGCTCTCTGTCTGTTCTCCTGGCACCTCTCCATTGTCCTGCGCTGGATATCCCTCTGTCACTGTTATACGATATTAAAAAATAAATGTAATAATAATTCATAAAAAGGACCGCATGAAGACTCCCGGACATATAACATACACGTCCGGAGTTCAGCGGCTTTTACTACTGCGCGTGGGTAGTAATTTTTTTTACATATTCTACGTATCTTTTCCTTACATAGATCCCATCTTTCAGTGAAGTCATTCTTCCGCACATTTCCTTTGAATCTACCAAGCTCCAGTTTATATTCATGCACTCAATTTCTATTACTTCTTCCTTCGAAAAATGCCACCCTCCTCTAGGCGGTCACAACCCTTGATATATTTGAAAGCTGCTATCATACCCACCTCTCCCTTCTCTGCTCCAAGCTATACATGTTTAGTTCCTCTAGCCTTTCTTGG
>WWET01005512.1:6038-16570 GCA_011038615.1 Limnodynastes dumerilii | reverse complement strand
ATATATATATATATATATATATATATATATATATATACTGTTTATTCTGTAGTTATATATCAATGTTTCAGATGCACATTGCAGCTTTCATTAGGGTGTAGAAAAAAAATATATAAATTATTATGAATATACATTTATAAATAAACACATAAATATATAGGCAAGTATATTTACAGTGTATGTATATACACTGCTCAAATATAGGCAAGTATATTTACAGTGTATGTATATACACTGCTCAAAAAAATAAAGGAAACCATAAAATAACACATCCTAGATCTGAATGAATGAAATATTGTTATTAAATACTTTGTTCTTTACATAATTGTATGTGCTGACAACAAAATCACACAAAAATTATCAATGGAAATCAAATTTATTAACACATGGAGGTCTGGATTTGGAGTCACACTCAAAATTAAAGTGGAAAAACACACTACAGGCTGATCCAACTTTGATGTAATGTCCTTAAAACAAGTCAAAATGAGGCTTAGTAGTGTGCGTGACCTCCATGTGCCTATATGACCTCCCTATAGCGCCTGGGCATGCTCCTGATGAGGTGGCGTATGGTCTCCTGAGGAATCTCCTCCCAGACCTGGATTAAAGCATCTGCCAACTCCTAAACAGTCTGTGGTGCAACGTGGCGTTGGTGGATGGAGTGAGACATGATGACCCAAATGGGCTCAATTGGATTGGGGAACGGGCGGGCCAGTCCATAGCATCAATGCCTTCGTCTTGCAGGAACTGCTGACACACTCCATCCACATGAGGTTTAGCATTGTCTTGCATTAGGAGGAACCCAGGGCCAACCGCTTCAGCATATGGTCTCACAAGGGGTCTGAGGATCTCATCTCAGTACCTAATGGCAGTCAGGCTACCTCTGGCAAGCACATGGAGGGCTGTGCGGCCCCCCAAAGAAATGCCACCCCACACCATTACTGACCCACTGCCAAACCGGTCATGCTCGAGGATGTTGCAGGCAGCAGAACGTTCTCCATGGTGTCTCCAGACTCTGTCACGTCTGTCACATGTGCTCAGAGTGAACCTGCTTTCATCTGTGAAGAGCATAGGGCGCCAGTGGCGAATTTGCCAATCTTGGTGTTCTCTGGCAAATGCCAAAATGCCAAACGTCCTGCACGGTGGACATCGGGCCCTCATACCACCCTCATAAAGTCTGTTTTTCTGACCGTTTGAGCAAACACATGCACATTTGTGGCCTGCTGGAGGTCATTTTGTAGGGCTCTGGCAGTGCTCCTCCTGTTCATTCTTGCACAAAGGCGGAGGTAGTGGTCCTGATGCTGGGTTGTTGGCCTACTGCAGCCTCCTCCACGTCTCCTGATATACTGGCCTGTCGCATTGATGTGCCATCCTGGATGAGCTGCACTACCTGAGCCACTTGTGTGGGTTGTAGACTCCGTCTCATGCTACCACTAGAGTCAAAGCACCGCCAGCATTCAAAAATTACCAAAACATCAGCCAGAAAGCATAGGAACTAAGAAGTGGTCTGTGCTCACCACCTGCAGAACCACTACTTTATTGGGGGTGTCTTGCTAATTGCCTATAATTTCCACCTGTTGTCTATTCCATTTGCAAAACAGCATGTGAAATTAAATCAAACTTTCACTTTTTAATACTTTGTTTTGCAGTCAATTACAGCCTGAAGTCTGGAGCGCATAGACATCACCAGACGCTGGGTTTCATCCCTGGTGATGCTCTGCCAGGCCTCTACTGCAAATGTCTTCAGTTCCTGCTTGTTCTTGGGGCATTTTCCCTTCAGTTTTGTCTTCATCAAGTGAAATGCATGCTCAATCAGATTCAGGTCAGGTAATTGACTTGGCCATTGCATAACATTCCACTTTGTAGCCTTATAAAAGTCTTTGGTTGCTTTTGCAGTATGCTTCAGGTCATTGTCCATCTGCACTGTGAAGCGCCATCCAATGAGTTCAGAAGCATTTGACTGAATATGAGCAGATAATATTGCCCGAAACACTTTAGAATGTGATCCTGCTGCTTTTGTCAGCAGTCACATCATAAATAAATACAAGGGAACCAGTTCCATTGGCAGCCATATATGCCCACACCATGATAATACCACCAACATGTTTCACTAATGAAGTGGTATGTTTTGGATCATGAGCAGTTCCTTTTCTTCTCCATACTCTTGTCTTCCCATCACTCTGGTACAAGTTGATCTTTGTCTCATCTGTCCATAGGATATTGTTCCAGAACTGTAATGGCTTTTTTAGATGTTGTTTGGCAACATTCCTGTTTTTTTGCAATATTCACTCTTGTGAAGTCTTCTTTTGATTGTTGACTTTGACATATATACACCTACCTCCCGGAGAGTGTTCTTGATTTGGCCAACTGTTGGGAAGGGATTTTTTTTCACCAGGGAAAAAATTCTTCTGTCATCAACCACAGTTGTTTTTCGTGGTCTTCCGGTTCTTTTGGTGTTTCTGAGCTCTCCAGTGCGTTCTTTCTTTTTAAGAATGTTACAAACAGTTGATTTGGCCACACCTAATGTTTTTGCTATCTCTCTGATGGGTTTCTTTTGATTTTTCAGCCTAATGAGCCTAATGATGGCTTGCTTCACTGATAGTGACAGCTCTTTGGATCTCATATTGAGAGTCAACAGCAACAGATTCCAAATGCAAATGTCTTATAGCATGTGGGGGTTGAGTGTAATGGTAATATTATGTGGGCATAGTGGGGGTGTAATGTGTGGGTAGAGTATATGTACAGTATCCAGGGCTGGCCCTTGCCAATTTGGTGCCCTAGGCAAGATTTTGGCTGGTGCCCCCCTAGCAGAAAATCATCAGCAATTTAGTGTTTATATGCCCACAAAAATAGTTACACCAACAACACAAATGATTACTCTTTGAAGAAAAACATTATATGTTTAAATCCAACCAAAACTGTATTTTAAACATTAAATATACCAAAAGATCACAGAAGACGTTTATAATATGCATATTATTTTTGACAATTGCATTGTAATATATACATATATATATATATATATTTGAAATAAATGCCTCGGAACTTATATATAGATCTGAGCAACCACCATTTGGTGTATTCTAATAATATATCTCTATAGCTCAAAAAACAGTGTGGTGATTATACAATCACATTATAAATTTTATAACAATCCGTGTATTAGGCACAAAAAAGCAATAGGCCAAAATCTACACTTTCAGAAAAAAACAAGGACAATAGCAAAAGACATATATCCCTTCTAATAATTATTTATATAGGCAAGATAATCCAGACACCTTTTATAACATGGACAACCAAAAATGTGAAAAAAAAACATAGCAATGCACATTGCATATATCTGTAAATGGTTTAGAACTACCATATATCAGCTAAAATATATATATTAAGCATACAGAAAAATATAAAGGATAACATTGTGATGATCACCATAAAAAAAGCCAAAAACTGAGCAGATCATTGTACATAAACATATTCCACAAAAAAAAAAACAAAAAAAACCAAAACAATTCAGTCATTACATTCATTGTACATTGCAATTGTAACCTTCTGATAACTTTCTTTTTCCCACTGGAAGCCTGGGCAAAGTTGCCAGCAGTCAGTCCATCCACCTGGAGTCCACTGAGTGTGACGTCATCCACTATGACTCACTACTTTGACAGACAGTAAGTCAGAGCTATCAGAGCACAGGGAGAAAGTTCCATCTCTTAAGCTGACCACACACTAGAGCGATTATTGGGCCGATTTTACAATTATCGTAGATTGGACGAATTATCGCTGTAGTGTGTGGCGCCGATATTTTCCCGAAACTCATGATAATCCTCCCAAAATGGCCGCCAGCAGATAATCTCATCTCATGGGATTCCTGAATGATTATCGTTTATCACTAGCTAAATCGTGCAGCGTGTGGGCATTTCAGATAATCGTACAAGTTTACTAGCGATTTTTATGTTCTTTCCACACCCCTGTAGGGTGTGTCTATGTCGATGCACAGAACGTCCTTCCTGTTTATTACACGTGACCAGTGCTTGCAAGTGGCGTCATATAATTCTTGAATGTAACCTAGACATGGAAATAACTAGCACAGTGTTTGCGTGTTCACACGAATCTTCGTTTCAAGTGCGTTACAGGATATTGATGTATATTTTCAATCATGATAAATACAGCAGGTGCCTGTACATTTTCAATGTAATTATAAAGGTGGCCAAGCAAGATATATTTTACTATCCCCTATTGTGGCCCAGTCTACCAAATGGAATGGAGACCAACTTTCATGTTAAATCTGTTATTGTGCACAACAGGATATGTACACAGGGGAATGCAGATGAAATAAAGAGAGGTCTATTTGCAAAAAATGTTTTATTATAGCACTTCACAAGACAAATTATAAAAACACAAAGCTTTGCTGATGGACCTTTATTACTGTGCATTACAAACTACTATGGCAGTTTTATGTCAACAGTACAAATCAAAAAAGCAGGATTGTTGTTGTAATAAAGACTAAGGAAATTACAAAAAAAATGACATGATAACAAAAAGGTACCAAGAGCTGAGGCCCAAAATTTGTTAACACTCTAAAAAACTATGCAAATTTTGCAAACTTTAATGACATAGGGCCGGATCCAGAACTACGTCCGTCTTCCATAGACGGACGTAATTCAATGAACAATAGCTACTGCACATGCATAGTACCTATTGTACATAATCTGCATATCGTTTCGATACGTAGATTGCGTATATGCGGTCTTTTAGACCGCATATACGCTATCTACATATCGAAATGATACACAGATTACGTGCAATAGCTACTACGCATGCGCAGTATCTATTGTTCGTTGAATTACGTCCGTCTATGGAAGATGGACGTAGGTCTGGATCCACCCCATAATGCTTATTTAAACTTCAGCAATACTTTTCACAAATTTCAACATTTGTACCAATTTCAAATTCAGGAAAATATGATGTCTTTTTATGATGTTTGATGTGGAGATACATTCCTGGATCATTTTCTCCATTTCTTGTGCAGTATTGGGAACCTTTGTTTTTTCAGTTATGACTGCCTTTACATCACTTTTGTCATCCATTACTTCACCCTTTGTACTGCCATCGGATATGACAATTGGTTCTGTATATAAATATAGAGAAGAAATGTATATCTTAAAATAGATAGTGACATGCATGCTTAAAGTTGTACATATGTTTACCCTTTAGTTTATGGATAGTTCTTAGTTACTAGTTTGTAGATTCAGTAGTTTTCATTAAGTTATACTAGATTTTTTAATTTTTATGGCTGTTTTTTACTGTTTTGTATAGTTCTTCTATTTTATTTTAAAGGTTTACACAAGTTTGATATTTTCCCATTTATTTAGTTGCATTTAGGAATAGAAGTTAAGTAATAAGTTTAGATTTTTCTTGGTTGTTCAAAGTTGTTAAGGTGTCCTTTTAACTGTTATGTGAATATGTAGTTATAATCCTGTTTACTTTTATAAAAGGATTAATACCTTCAGCTTTACTTGATATTAATTCACTCTGATTCCTTCCAAGTCTCATTGTTTGTGACTCTGGACACATCATTGCACAACCTTTGTGGGAAAGTGAAGAGATTGGTTTGAAAATTTGACCATCAATAATAATACACCAAGATCTATGAAAAAGAATATAGTCACAACTGTATACCTTGCTCTACATCTGAATGTATCTGCATGTTTTCACCAATGGTATCTTCAGTGGTGCAAGGAATATCTAAAAGAATATACAGAGGTTATGAGTACTGTACATCAACTAGGAAGAAAAGAGTACCACAGCGCTAAGCCCAATAATTGGCTATAAATGTAATTTACCAGTTTTGACAAAAAACCTAAATTACCGAGCAGTGGTAAAATTCAATTTTTTTTAATTATTTTAATATCTAAAAACCATAAAACAAAAAACACAAAATATAACAATAAAATGGTACACAGCTGTAATATTGCAGTTGAAATAAGCACAGATATATGCAATGGGCAGTGTAGTCCACATAGCCTGTAGAGGCTCCGTGATAATTATAACGGGATGCGGAATAGGAGATATGTATCCTTATGACAGGCTATAGCAAAGCCTGATATGATTGCAGTCAGATTACCACATTGGTGGTTAGGGGTAATCTCTCCCCCTGACTTGTAAAACTTAGGTTGATATATAACGTGGGGAAAATCCCCAGCAGTCTCTCCTAATAGGCCCCGTCAGATGCTTAAGGAAGCCAATATTCAGTCTTATTGTGGTAAAGATCGGCAATACTCACTGCCCTCTGATAATGTTGTGCGTGCGGTCCAGGGAGCTGGAATAAATCTTCCGTGGGTATAAGAAAGCAAGGAACGAGTCGGAGGCCACCCGCCGTTCACGTGTCCCACGGACCGAAGACCGCCTGTGCTTGTATAGCTTCTGTGTACAGCTGGAACTTGCATGTGGAAATTTAAAACTCCCGCTTATGCATTTTGTCTCGTGCTGGGACTTTGTCAAAGCAAATGATCATGTCCTATTGTGTGTATCCGCTTTTATATAGTACACCTGTGGAAACTATATAAAAGCGGATACACACCATAGGACATGATCATTTGCTTTGATAAAGTCCCAGCACGGGACGAAACGCGATTTACAAAATTGAATTTTACCACTGCTCGGTAAGTTAGGTTTTTTGTCAAAACTGGTGAATTACATTTATAGCCAATTATTGGGCTTAGCGCTGTGGTACTCTTTTCTTCCTGTTTGTTTTCTAGGGAGAATAGGTAGGATTCTCCCCACCAACAGCAGCTAATATAATATCAGTACCAACCTAGGTGACTGTGTTCACCACATAATCTGTACATCAACTACACCTATAGTTTTCAGCATCAGCATAACATTATTTACCTCTGTAGTCTTTTGGACACCATGTGCTTCCTTTTACTCAATGGAATGATCAGTGGAATGGACAGTGGTTTTTTCTTGATCTTTTTCTTCATCCTGTTGTAGATGTTCTAAAGGTGGTAGAAATTTTTTTGTAATAACCCTAGAATGACATGAACACAACAGTTGGACATGTACTCACTTTGTATAAGTTGCCGAATTTTCCGAAGTTTCCTAGGATTTTTCCTATTGGATTTGCTGTTTCTCCCGCTTTATTCCGAACTTTAAATGGATAATGGAAATTACCCTCCTCATTATTCGTCTTTTCCTGAAATTTACACTTGGATAAACTTTCTCAGTGCAATCATAGTCCCATTTGTCAAAGTAGCGAACCATGTCTAATTCTGCCTTCCCCATCGGTACACTTCTTTGTGCTGCATCTGCTGGAGCATTATGAACTTTTTGTTAGCTTTTTTGCTCTCCATGTCCTCCTTCAAAAGCTTTTCACAAACTGCCAACTCCCTAGAAATGGCTGCCATCACTACTGGATTTTCGCGGGAAAAACTCATTTTTGGGCGGGCCAATACTGTATAGTGGAACTATCATTGTTTGTAAACCCTACATTGAGTACAGTCGAACGAATATTCGTCGATTTTTTTGTTTGGATTTTTCTATTGCATTCCTTTTCGTTGATCAGGTATTTTGAAGTCCATTTATGTTAACACAATGCTGAATGTATGATGATTTCTTGTATGGAGTTGCTTATAAAAAAATATGTATGTAGGTATGAATGTATGTGTGTATGTATATATGTATGTATGCTGGTGGCCAATCTATCTTAACACTATTCTGCATGTATGTGCCTTTCTTTACAGTGCTGTTTAACAAAAGATAATGTATGTATGTATAACTGTATGTATGTATGTATGAATGCTGCTAATCCAGCTATGGTAACGGTTTACTACATGTATGTAAACACAATGAATGTATGTATGTAATTATGTTAGTATGCTGTATATGCTGTATATACATATCGTTCGTAGGGGAACTTTTGTGTCACTATGAATTACCCTTTCTTATGTATTTCACAGCTATGGCTTTTGATAAGAAGGAGTTCCTTCGTGAATTTATTGAGGCGTATCAGGCGTATCAGGCACACCCGTCTGTGACAATCCAAGTCCGCAGACTACTCCAACAAGCTCAAAAGGGCCGTAGCAGTGCAAGCAATGGTGGATGTTTGCAAACCCCATTATCCCAAAGCAAATGCCGATTTTGTTAAAACAAAAATAGCAAACATCCGCACAGTGTACAAGAAAGAATTTAACAAAGTGCAGGACTCCAAAAAGTCAGGTGCAGGAACAGATGACGTGTACACTCCCAAGCTTTGGTACTACAGTCTGTTGAGCTTCACAGCGGACACAGAGACGCCAAGCCCATCTCTTGGAAGCCTGGATGACAACATAGAGGAGAGTCCAGAAGACAATGGAATTGTAATTTTACAAATAAATTGACAACACACCGTTTTATTGTTTTAAATCTTATTTATTTAAAAAAACAATAATTATTGTGTAAATTAAACATCACCATTGAAATACGCTACATAGTTGTTCCTATTTACTTTCGCATCTTCGGTGCAGTTTCTAGCAGAAATATGGTCAAGTGATGTCCATCTGTTTGACTCCTCCGGGAACTCAACATTTTCAGATGCATCCATACCTACACGCTGTGTAGCCTGTTTCCTTAAAAAGTTGTGCAGGACACAAAAAGCCATGACAACAGAACACAATTTATCATGTGACATGTTGATGTTGGTATGAAATAGGCGAAACTTGTTGCTTAGTATTCCAAAGGCATTTTCTACAACACGCCTAACTCTCGACAATCTGTAGTTGAATATACGCCTTTCTTTCGTAAGTAGTTTTTGAGGGAAAGGGCGCAATACATTGGAATGAAGGGCAAAAGCCTCATCGGCCACAAAAACAAAATTTAGTTGGTTCACTGTCTCTGCCGCTCTCGGTAGTTTCAATTGGTGGTGCCACAGACGCTCATGAAATTTGGTTTGCTCCAGTGCACCCCCATCTGACACCCTACCATTTTTTCCAACATCCACAAATATGAATTCATATTGAGCATTCACTATCGCCATGAGTACAACGCTGAAAAAGCCCTTATAATTGTAAAAGAATGATCAACTGTTGGCAGGGGATGTAATCCGCACGTTTCCCATCAATAGCGCCTCCACAATTTGGGAAATTCCATTTCTAGTAGAAGTATTCTGCTATTTCCAACCATTCTTGTGGTGATGAAGGAAACTGTAAAGCAAAATAAAGTATATAAATTATTTTGTTAATGCTTTCATATCTTAAAATTTTATTTCTTTTGTATTACAGCCATCTTTACTTATGGATGAGACAAGCTTCTCACAGGCAAGCTGTTCTCAGGCTATTGAAGCTAGTATCTGTCTAACCCCCATGACAACTGCCAGAAGCAGACAAGACCCGCAGATGTCAAGAGCAAAGAAAAGGTCCCATACAGATGTGGAAAATCAGGATTCCATTAGCAAAACACTTCTGGAGACAGCTCAGAAGTGTTTTGAAAAGCAAATGGACAATTTTGATGCAATAGGGATGAATGTTGCAGCAAAACTACGTGAAATGGACCCTAGGTACCGTGACGAGACAGAGCGTATCATTAACGAGTCTCTGTACAAGGGCAGAAGAGGAATGCTGGATGAAAGGAGCAGTATAACATACAATGCCCCTTCCATGGTCCCGCAACACTATTTCCAGCCAATTTATAATGCCCCTTACCCCAACACACAATATGTACCCCCATGCTATCCCTACTCCCCAACTGTTACTTCAATACCAAGATCATCTTCATCACATGAAGCTGCTTTGTCCACACCCTCACCAGTTGAAACAGCACCACAGTATTATAATTTTGAATACATATTTCACCCTCCTGTATGTTATGCTAAATGTTTGAATGTTAATATATAAAGTATTTAAGTTGTATGTTATGTTACATGTTTGAACTGTTATATATAAGTAAAGTTTTTTTATATTGTTTATAATTGGTGTGTGCTAAAAAATAAATTACCGTATTTCCCCACGCTCCCTTGTATAAGACGCACCCCATTTTTAGATCCTAAATTAAAAAAAAAAACATTTTAAATGTATTTTTTATCTATTATTTTTAGCATTAATTAACTTAAAAATGGGGGCATCTTATACAAGGGATCAGGGAATTTAAGACTGAACTTACCTTTTCTGTCCATCCGGCTGTCCCTCAGGCAGTTTTAGGCTCTCTCCACCGCAGCTCTGACTCCGGCTGGCTCCCTGGCGGTGCGCGCTGTACACTGACGCTGTGTGACCTGAGGTCATGCAATGTCAGTGTACAGCGGGCACCGCCAGGGAGCCAGCCGGAGTCAGAGCTGCGATGGAGAGAGCCTAAAACTGCCTGAGGGACAGCCGGATGCACTGAAAAGGTAAGTTCAGTCTTAAATTCCCTGATCCCTTGTATAAGATGCCCCCATTTTTTAGTTAATTAATGCTAAAAATAATAAATAAAAAAATACATTTAAAATAGTTTTTTTTTAAAATTTAGGCTCTAAAAATGGGGTGCGTCTTATACAAGGGGGCGTCTTATACATGGGGAAATACGGTAGT
>WWET01005511.1:80655-92343 GCA_011038615.1 Limnodynastes dumerilii | reverse complement strand
GTAAGTGCGGCGTCTGCCGCGGCTTGTGATACGGAATGGGTGAATGATTGTCGTGAGGCAATTAGTGTTATCAGGGACAGCGTGTTGGCTAAATAATAGGCTCTTAGAGACCCTATTTTCATAAGGGCCTGCATACGAAAGACAGATAAGTAATCATTTTACGGACGTGTTATCTCTGATTTTTCTGGTTCCTTTACCATGAACTGTGTATAACTATAATTGAGTATATAATGCAGCTGTATGGCACATTTATTTCTGGATATAATTCAGATGGGGGAGAGTGGCATAATGTTTTATTTTAAATCACTTATTTCTTTTTCTTTGTCACTGACCTGTATTTTATCTGTGCAGGACCCTATCTTTATGCGAGATTAATAGTGTGACTAGCACCACTACCATTATTTTTAATTCAAACACTAATAAACTATTATGTTTTAATATATTTTTGCTGTCTTCGGTGCATTCCCATTTGTATTTATTAGGATTGTCATAGGTAACTGATTCTTTTTATTTGTAGTGTGGACCAGATCATTGGTCGAGGACCTATCCCCATGGAGAAGAAGCCACGAGAGAAAGGAGAAAAAATTACTACTATTGGAACTGAAGCTGATGCCGCTGATGAGATGAGCATGATGGGAAGAGTGGTTAAAGTAGAGAGACAGGTAATCAACAAGTACAGACCAGTAAATCAATGCTCTGTTTCTATGAAACCACTGTCACCCTTTAATTCTCATCTAAATGGTGTTAAATCATTTAAAAAGACACATGCACCATCATTTGTAGAAATAACCTTCTACTATCCATGCATAATATGTAGAAAGAATTCACTGTTGAATGGATTTATTTGGAAGCCTCTATGTGGCGCGTGCGTAATTCCTCTGGAATCTAACTTGTGCGCATGCACACAAAGTACTTACGCTTACGTAATGGCAGGTGTATGTAACTTTGTTACGTACGAGGGCTGATACGAAAAAGGGGCCGGCACACAAATTACGTTAGTCATATCTCCGCCATATAGGCGGAGATAGCCATGTAAATTATGTGTCGGGGCGGGGGAAGCCCCGTTACGACTATATTTGTGGCCCTAAAATTTAAGGTAGTAATCTGGACACGTAAATATCCAGATTTCCTATCGAGAGCAGGGCATACAGGGAAAGTGCACTCCCCACTACGCGAACGTATGGAGGTACCCGCGCACGTACTTAAGCCGTGTGTGGGTCAGGATCTGTCCCTATGTATGTATTTTGAGGTCATGTGCCTGTTTATGTGCAGCTGCACCCTTTTACACCTGGTGAACCTGTGAACATCTGATTTGGATGTCCAGATGGCAGTGACAATAGATTATTATTATTATTATTATTATTAACGTTTATTAAGGCGCCACACAGTATCCGCAGCGCCGTACAGAGGAAATAGCAAAGTCAATAGTTGCATATACAAAACAATAATTAACAGAATGTAAAACATTTGAATAAGGAATACTATACATGTATAAAGCAAAAATTAAATACAATACAAAAATATCAAAACAATATGTGAGGAAAATAAAGATGCTGGGTAAGTGTGTAGGAGCAGATGAATAAGGGGAGAGATAGACGGTAGAGAGAAAAAGGTGGGAAGAGCTGATAACGGGGTAGAGGGATGATGACAGGAGGAAAGAGGACCCTCTTCATAAAAGCTAACATGCTAAAGTGAGAGAAGGTGAACAAACAGGAGACACAGTGGTTAAGATGAGGAGGGCAAGTAAGCTTAGGTGGGGGAAGGGAAGGCTAGCCTGAAGAAGTGGGTTTTAGTGTTTGAAGGCTAGCTTGTAGAAGTGGGTTTTGAGGGTGCTTTGAAGATTTTGAGGGTGTTGGATTGCCTGATAGGCTGTGGTAGGTTGTTCCAGTGTAGGGGGGCGGCTTAGGAGAAGTCTTGGATGCGGGAATGAGAGGTAGTTATCAGGTTGGAGTTGAGTCGGCAGTCACCATCGGAGCGAAGTGGATGGAGATAAGGGAGGAGAAGTAGGGAGCGGTGGAGGAGGAGAGAGACTTGTAAGTTGTGGTGAGGAGCTTAAAGAGAATCCTGAAAGGGACAGGAAGCCAGTGTAGAGATTGACAGAGAGGGGAGGTAGAGGCAGTGCGTTGGGAGAGGAAGATGAGTTTGACTGCAGCATTTAGTATAGATTGTAGGGGTGAGAGACGGACCAGAGGGAAGCCAGAGAGGAGAATGTTGCAGTAGTCCAGACGGGAGATAACAAGAATGTGAATTAGCGTTTTAGTGGCGTCCGTTGTCAAGAAGGGTCTGATGAGAGCAATGTTGCGGAGATGAAAGCGGCAGGACAGTAAGAGGGTGTTTCACTTGAAGCTTTACTTGAAGCTTGTAGGTGTATCGATGAGCATGTACTACCTGCTAGTGTATTATTTTGTTGTAAAATTAAACCAAGTCTTTATTCTTCAGGTGCAATCCATTGAAGAGAAACTTGATGTCATTCTTGGCTTTTATTCCCAGTGTCTGAGGAAGGGCCCTACCAGCTCCTTTACAATCTCCTCCATGCAAATGCCGCTAATAGACCAGGATATGACATCTGATTACCACAGCCCAGTGGATCAAGGTGATATTTCAGTGTCTGCGCAAACACTTAATATTTCACGATCTGATAGCACCAACATGGACTAATGGACATGTGAAACAGGGAAAATATTGCTTCCTGGTTCTTTGTTGGTAATGTGGATGGTGGCTGTTTTCCCATCACAATGACAGTCGCAGAGACACCATTTCATGACTGGATTGGTGTTACTACTCTTCACATCTTGTTAAAGAATGAACTTACATTTTTATGCAATTTTGCCTTGGTTCCTCTGGAAACGGAATTTATGTTGGTAGTGTCACAGAGCTAGAAAGGACTCTACAAGCCATACATGCTCTGTGTCATATGGCCATTGGAAGGAGGGACTTGTGTCATCAGTCTCTTTTGTGAAATGACTTAGATGTCAGATTACAGGGTGACAATAATAAGCTGCACTGTGGCCAGAATTTGCAACACACAGACATTCGAAATTGTCCTTTCTTGCTTTATTGTCTTGCTAAGTTGGCGAATGCCATTTTTATAACACTTAGCGTCTAGAAAGTGCCTCAAAGATCTTATTATGCAGATGCTGCTCCTGTCTATCTTTCATCTCCAAAGTGTGGGGAAGCAGGTGCACTGGTGCACATGAAACTTGAGCTTATTGCTAGTTTTCTGTTTAGCCGTGACATTGAGACAAACTGATTTACGCATGGATTTCAGCGATACAAACTTCATCTCCAGAGGTAAAAGGTGGACAGCTTCCAAATCAGATACTGAAGAACTTCACCTGCTGGAACGGAAGGACTTCTCTGATGTTGTGAACCGAATGGATGTGTGTGCTGGTGTCTGACAATCGGATGTCTTTAAAGAAGTGTATGTTTTGTGGGGGTGATTGTTGAGATGTCTGGATAACTTAATATTATTGTAATCATATGGGTTTAAGCAGTCAATGTGGTGTTTGTGTAAATATATACAAAGAAATCTTTCATATTTCAGTGCAAATTTTACACATATCTTAAAGTTAGCTTGATCTTCATAGTCATGACATACTTGTTTGCTTAATGATTATTGTGTTGGTAAGCATAAATCAGCAACAGAAATATGAGACAGCCCCTTTAAACCTTCCAAATAAAAAGAGCTTCCATGTCTGTGTATATACTAATAAAACTATGTCCAGAAGAGGACATTAAAATGAAAGGACAGAATTTTACTCTCAGTTATAGATGTGGAAGTGATAAATGGGTAGGTTTAGGGATATCTTTGGCACAAGTTCAGCTTTTCCGGATAGGACTTGCTCTGTTGCTCTATGTCATAGTGGGCACAAAATACAGAGAACAAAGGAAATGATTTAATGGTACATAATTTGTTTGTTTTGTTTTTAGTTTATAGAATGAGTAGTGTTCTTTGCCATATATTGCTGCTATTACAGTAGGCTATTCATTTAAGTCATGGGATTGATATTGATAGAAACATGGCAGTATGCAATGAGAAACTTTTTGGTTTTCCAGTAAACAGATATAATCATGTAGTTCAGCCTCCCCTACACAATAGTCACAATATATAAGGCTTATTTTTATGCACCAGAGAAAAAAGCATGATTTATTTTGCACTCTTCCTGAGCACTAGGTCAAGTTTACAAATCAACAGCATAGAACAGGAATTAAAGTATTATGAAGTTGCATTTTCAAATTGTATTCAGGCCTTTTAGTAATAATGTGAACATTTCATTTTAGGTCAGTGGATGGACTAGACAGAAAAGAGCTCTAATGCCACTGATATCCTGAAAATATTTAAAGTTTTGTGCCCCTCATCGGTAATGAAGTTAGAGGGGAGATAAGCACTAGCAATGTATATGGACCGCACTTCTAGTAACAATGAGCACTTCTGCTGCAGCTGTGATAGTCATAATTATAGTCATTTATTTCATAACTCTCTGTCTCTGTGACCACTATAAAGGCTGACGGTGGCCAGTGCTATAGCCTGCAGTATGGATGGACTATAAATATTGTTATTGTGAGAGTAACTTTATATTGCCAGCCTAAAGCACAATCTGCAGCACCTTTCCTTAGAAAGAAATATCTTTACACAAGCACCCATGACTGAGATTTAGAGGTACATGCATGGAATTTGGAATATTGTATGTATGAGAGTGTGATTTGAGCGCAGCTGTATTTACAGACTATTGTGTATATTGGAATGTAGAATGTTATACTTGGTCTGTATGTTCATGGGTGATCTGCAGTGATCATTCAGTAATATTATTTGCACAGCTGTCTCTAGGAGAAGCAATATTTAAATATATGCAAAGCATTGCGCTTCCTTGTATTGCTCTGTCTTCCAAAATCTTCCTGAAACATGCACTAGCATGAATTCCCCCAGCCCATACCCTTAGCATGTAGCTGCCAGATAAAGCCAACCTGCACTGAGGTTTTATCCCTTCAAGTTTATATTTCTATGATATATTTTCCTTCCAAGAAAATGTGCTGCAGAAAACCTGAGAAATAGGTATCTGATCATGTAATACATAACTGGAACACTGGAATGTGTAATCAAAACAACTTCCACAAGTTCCAGAAGGCGATATAATGCATTCACGAGAATCTCATTCTTTTCACTGGGGGAACGTCACAGCCAGTATCATCCAGACTTCTAGTTTCTCTTATGAACCTATCTTTGAAGATCAGGACATGGGACAAGAAGTGAGTATTGTGACTAAATACAATCTTTTGTATTGACAATATCTTTGTGGTTCATAAAAATTCATACTAAAAAACTACACTTCAAAAAAGGTTATTTCTTAAATCTATCAGTATTGTTCCTGGTGACGTCATTGCTATAGTCATATTCAAAATATTTAACAAAACTTGCATCCCAACATTTCAAAATGTAAAATGAAATGTTATAACCAGGTCCATCCATAAACACAACTTCTTTACAGTGAGGCAGCAGCCCTGTCAGGATATGCAAACAGGGACAGTCTGACCAATATATGGACTATTGGGAAATATGTGGATGAAACCTCAATGATACATTATCCTATTATGTACAATCGGTTAGGTCAGTACCTTGCCTTGACAGAAATGAAAATGCTGTATTTGTGTGTGTGTAATCTTATTATCTACCTCACTGCAGACTCGTCCTCTGTTGTCAGCCACTTAAAGTATTGAAAGGATCCCTGTAGTGTCCTTGAGTTGGCTTACTGACAGGAAGTTTGGTGCTTCCACCATGATCAAACTTTCATCTCAAAATTTTTCAATTCTGATAAGCCCCTATAATTTGTAAATATTTTTAAAAATGTTTTTTAACCTACAATTAAACAGCTTGCATATTCCATTTTTTGGCATGAAAACATTGTTATTGTATGGAAGCAGTTGTCAGAATGAAACTACTTCTTACAACTTCGGTGTACAACTTCAGAGTGTATCTGGTTATAGCTAGCTAGTTTCACAGACGGTGGCCCCCCAACGTTAATCTTTACTGAGGGGTTTATTAGGTTATAGGAACTATTTTTCTCCACAGGCAATGTGTCGTAGTATAGACACAATAGCGTAACCTTGCATGCAAAATTCACCTGCACTCTGACCTCCCACAAAATTATCATTTTTATCAAATTTTTACTTTGTAAAAGGCTATTATAGAGACAGTCCTGTATTGTTTTTTACATTGACTAATAAATGTGCTAGCTATTGATATTACTGACCTTCGTAAAGAGCACACCTAAAATGTATAAAATATTGTCCCAAGAAATGCAATTGAAAAAGAACGATCCACACTATAGCACAGTGGGGGCACCAAAGTATCCATACTATTCATACTTCAGCGCCGTCCACATTTTAACTGTTAAGGGGCAATAGATTGTAAGTCTCTATGAATGAGGGGTATGGCCTCTCCTCCTCTCTATGAAATGCTGGTTCCATTGGATCCCCAGTGCTTCTGCGCTCCGAGCGAAGTGGTACCATTAGTCTGGATCCACCCTTTGCTGTGTATCTAATTGATGAGGGCTATTGTCTTATCATAAACTTTGTGCAAGAACATTGTTAAGTGTATGGCCATGCACTGTACATTGAAAATGTATAGTACATTAAGTGTTGTTTTATAACAGAATGCATTTATTCAGTGCTGCTATTGATGGTAAAAACAGTGGAGGATTACTATTGTTACAGTCTTTCAGGATTGCACCAATTGTTTAACGGATACTTAGGGGTATATGTAGGCTATAATGCTATGTGTTAATATGCAGTCACTGATTTCCAGTGATTTTGTTTTTAACTTATTTGTTTATAAGTATGTAAGCAAGTAAATACATAATCATGTATAAATGGGATGTTTACTCTAAGGCAAACAATGACTTGAAGAAATTTCCCCTTTTACATATAACTTCCAATATAAATAAATGAATAAATGGCATGTGACATTTTTGCATTACGTAAAACATATACCCCTCAGTATTTATTATTTAGCAAGCTGTAAATAAAAATGTGTTGCTTTGCCCAAATTTGATTCTTATGAACTAGATTGTCTGTTCAAAATAATTCTGTTGCCTGACATGGTTATAAAGTATTGAGTTATAATTAATTCTGACATCATAGTACACAGGTCTAATAGTGAGGTGGGACGCCTAATTCCCTTATACATATAACATACCTCCCTTTCTCAGAGTCCTCTCTGGTTGGTGCCCCCTGTATCCTGGTGCTGGGATCATATTAAGACCCTGCATCCCTACATGAATGCTATGCATGCACAAGCATGGAGCTAGAATCTGCATCCAATGTAGGAGGCTCCCCCCCCCTAAAACAGACAGTGTCTGTCTCTCCCTTTCCTGGGAAACCATTGGGAAAGGGATATTATTATGCTCATGGGGAAGAATATTTGTAGTTAAAATGGGTTAGGAGAATGCTTTGAGCTACTGAAACTTGACATGGAAATAGATTGGTTTGCAATAGAACTGTTATGTACCTCACTAATTTATTTCAGTAAATTTTACTTAAAAAGTTGTCTTTCTCTGTGTTTTTATTTGTTTCTTTATTTTGATATACCCCACAATATTCACAAATGTAGGTCTATCATACACATGACATACTTTACAATTACAATATGGTGCAGACTGAGTACTACTATGAATTGACATGAATCTGACACAACCAATACAGAAAAACCTAGGCTGTATACAGTGAAGACATGTTTTGCCAATGCAACTTGTGTTGCAAAAGCAAATGCAAATGTGTACAGATTTACATATAAAAACAAATACACTCTATTTCTGAGCCAATTAAAAAAAATATTTACTACTATTTTTGTGGGCAACACTCTATCATTTCCTATTGTGATAAGCACTGCAAAAACACAGGGTTTCTGAACCAATTGTTGTTCTTTATTGACAGGATGATGTGTACAGCAGTTGATAAAAATTAGCATTCTATAAACAAACACCAGTATTTACAGCTAAACTTATACACAGCTGGGTCTGTCATACCGCCCACACTGAAAACCCGTTATTTAAGTTCTCTTCCCCGGCTCTAACTAATTAGGCCCAGGTCTTCCATGTGTGTGTATTCTGTGTGAAAGTGTGTGGAGGATTAACTCTGTCTGTAGATGAGGGCTGCAGACTCCCAGCAACATTATAGTCTCTCTCTTACACACCTGCGACAAATGGGTTTGGGTCTCCACAAAGAACGATACCTATTTTGACAGTTTCGAACTGGCTGGGTTATCGATTGCTTATGCCTAAGAGGCATAGCAATAGATCCCCGAAGCACTGAACACAGTGCTCCAAAAGGTGAGTGGCTAAACTAACCCCAACCCTTCCCTTAAATCTAACCCTAACCCTCCGCTTTCATTACCCTAACCCTAACCCTCCCTTCCCCGCAGCCTGACCCTAACCCTCCTTTCTCCCTAGCCTGACGCTAACCCTCCCTTCTCCCGCAGCCTGACCCTAACCCTCCATCTCCCGCAGACTGACCCTAACCTTCCCTTCTCCCAACCCTCTTTCTCTATGGTCCTAACCCTCCCTTCCTAAGTGCCCAACCCTAACCCCCCCCCCCCAATAATAAAATGCCCCGGTGAGATTACTCATCTCTCTTTAACTGTCATCCCGCGGGGGCTGCGAAAATGAATGGGCGATTCACCCATTCATAAAAAAGTGGCCACCTATTCGAAATAGAGACAGCCGAAAAGTAGCTTTCGGCTGTCTCTATTTTGCAAAGCGGGCCATCGGACCGGAGATTGCAACCGGCGACAAACTACTCCCCTCATTGCCACTGGTGTGGTTTGCCTTTCAGCAGATCACTTTGTGGCCTATTTCCATCAGTTTTTAGAGATGGCTTCCTCTGATTGCATGGTTTTCGAAGATGCCAACAGTGAAAGGTAATTTTTCTGATCCCTAACCTTAACCCTCCCTTCCCTTCACAGCCTCACCCTAACCCTGCTATCTTCGCAGCCTAAACCTAACTTTCCTCTAAGCATCATTGGGCCTGATCCAGAGCTACGACGGTGCCGTCCGACGGGCGAATGCATATGTTCGCCCGTGCGTATAAACATACACGCCCCTAACACTCCCATTGTAAAGTACCTACTTACGGCGGCTATACCCTACACTAGGTACTCCCGTCGGCCGTACGAATTTTCGCACATATTACGCAAAACGTACGGGCTTAGCACGCCCATACTGTACAATTTAAATGGCTATCCCCGCCTCCGTGTAGTAAAACGAGCGCCCAGGCGACCGTCGTACTGAACGCACGCCCCTCGAGCGAACATTTCGCTCACAATACGACCGCTATACGCTCATGTCGTCCAGCCGACCGGAAGCTGTCATACTGAGCATGCGCAGTGCGAATTTTCGTACGAAAATACGCAAAAAACGGTCGTACGCTCGCTCGAAATCGGCCAATTTTGTAGCTCTGGATCAGGCCCATTGTCCCATAGCCTTATTTTAACCCTCCTGAGATCCTGTGTCTGCTCTGATCTATAGGATTGAATATATAGCTACTATGTAATATGGAATATATTACAGGTATGCAGAATAATTCAGTAGCCACTTATTATAAGGTTTGAGCTCCCTGGTTTGTTCAGGGAGTCAGAAGACACTTAAGGAACCAGTTTTGTAATGCTATTTGTATTACTTTGCTGAAGATTGAAACATATTAAAAAAAAACAATCACTTTCATAAAATCACACTCTGGACGATTCTGGTACTGGGTTCCTGGTTCCTTTACAGCATGAGTACCTGCATCACCAATTTAGTCTGGAAGACCACTGTTGCCAGACACTGTACATGCCTGATTTTTTAAACTTCTACATAGAACAGCTCTAAATGCATGAAACATTTCTATTCCATTTGTCAAAACTTTAGTTGCAGTACTAAGTTGCCACCACTAGATGGCAAATTTGTCCAATAAAATGTTAATATCTAAAGTTGGGTGCACACAGCAGTTTTTCAAATGAGCATATATTTTTTGACAATTTGAATTTCCAATCAGCTATGTACACACTACACACACTTTTATGTTGACCTTTGATTATCTAATCATTCAATCATATGATCATTTGAATTAAAAGGTTTAAAATATGCCTAACACTTGCATGTTATTTTTCCAAACACTTGTTTATTGTGTGATTGGAATGATAACCATAGCGCATACCCAGCTTAACATGGAAATCAAAAATAAGTTTAAAATTAAGAGGAAATCACTTGGAAATTTAAACATGGGCAAATCCATGTGGAATTTTAGCGGGAGCTAAATTTATTTTATTTTTTATATGCAGGGAGATTTAACTTTTTACCCAGAAATACTGACCAACTTATTTAGACTTACACTAGGAAACATCACCTTTTAACTCTAATGCTATTTGCAACAGATTAAATTGTCCTCCACTACAATTAACATTGTTTTTCCCAGGTGTAACTGTTCTCCAGCTTTCTTCTCACTTTTGGATTTGGTCCTATGCTGAGACGGGATGGAGTTTGTGAGCAGAAACGGTTGTTTCTGGGGCTGTCTCTCAATTTACAAAACACCATTTTCGAAATTTTATTTAGAATGAGAAAGTATACCAATCCGCATACTTACCCATTCATTTTTCACAAACGCCGTTGCAGGAGATCCACTTTTAGATTTAGGCTCTGGTGAGGGTTAGGGGAATGAGAGGAAATGAAATGGGATGTTAAGGGTTAGAATAAGGGAAGGGGAGGGTTAGGGTCAGCCTGCAGGGAGGAGAGTCTTAGGGTTAGGCTACACACACACTAAGTAGGGTTAATTTATTCAGCAGCCAATTAATCTACCAGCATAGTTTTGGAGTGTGGGAGGAAACTGGAGCACCCAAAGGAAGCCCACTCAGACATGGGGAGAACATTCAAACTCCACACAGGTAAAGCCTTGTCTGGGAATCAAACTCACGACCTCAGCGCTGTTAGACACAAGTGCTACTCACTGAGCCACCATGCTGCCTCTGTTAACGTTATAGTTTTATTCAAAGGCTGGGTGGCCTCGTAATGCAAAGGCCTGGAAAAATTCCCTGTAAGTGCTAAGGTCAATCTGCCCATGAAAGATAGATGCACCAATAACTAAAGCCCTTTCTGTCCCCAGAAGAAAATGTTACTAGTACAGAAAGTAAAGAAAAAGGGTAGGGACACTTTCTAAAAAAGCAGCTGTGGGAGAGGGTCCTGCCCACCCCCTCAATACCAAAAAAGAAGAAAAAACGGATTAAATGAACACAGAAAAACACATAAACTTTTAAAAAAAGTTGATCAATTTTGAAATGAAGAACCAAGCAATAGAAAAAAGTATATATGTATTATATTGTACTACATAGGTGGAAATGTGATTATATGGAGTCTTTTACATCACCATTATTAGTTGTAGGTTCAACACCATTTTATTAGTACTGAAGGTTCCCAAATATACAATACACGAAAGTCAGGTGAGCAACAGCGTCCTGCAGGTGGCAGTTCAGTGTTTATGGGTATATGTGTTAAGGTTCTGACACTCCGGGTTTACCCTGTGAGTACTGGAGTGGTCAGGGAGTGAGTTAGCGTGGCACCCTGGGTTTACCTGGTGAGTAGGTATGGGAGGTGGGTGAACACAAGAAGGAGAGAGAACTGGGGAAGGTAGCAAGGAAGGTAAACAAGGCACGGACTGAGCAAG
>WWET01005511.1:41697-75421 GCA_011038615.1 Limnodynastes dumerilii | reverse complement strand
GTCTAATACATCATATGGGGAAAGGTATAATATTTCCAGGAGAAGTGTAACATGTAATTTGGGGAGTAGGATGTATCTGAATGGGGGAGGTATAATAAATAATATGAGAAGAGGAAAATTAAATCTTGAGCCTAAAATTAACCTGAACTGAACCTTACATATAAATATTACGCTAATTGTTATATTTTTTTTTAAGTTAAATATTTTGGACTCAGTAAATAAATCATTTTGGCAAAGTGGTACTTCACCTGGTTCCTTAGCGGGTAAGTGGTACTCAACAAAAAAAGGTTGAGAACCCCTGGCATACTTGATCTGGTGACACCTCTGGCAGACCTAGGAACTGCAGAGAAAAGGCAGAGTTGTGACTGACTGTCCTTATGCATAAATAACTATGGGCTCTATTTACTATCATTAGCGCATTAAGCGCTAATGATAGCAACTAGGCTCGCTGCGCCTCGCCGGAATCAGAGCCAGGTGCGCGCCCGGTCAGATAAGTTTTAAAGCTTCGGTCTTTATTTTTTGGTGTTTTTTAAAAACTTCATAGGTTTATTAGATAAAATTTTATTCTAATTAATTAATATTTTTATTTTTTATTTTTTTTTACTTAGTTTTTAATGGTTTTTTTTAAGTTAACTATATTCCAGTGGTCTCCCAACATGTACCCCCCTCTTCCTCCCCCTAATAACAGCTATTAGGGGGAGGAAAAGGGGTTTACATGGGGAAACCGCTGGAATACTTACCCTAACACCATCTTCAGATTCCTGCGTTTGTTCTGATCGTGTTTAATCCTTGTGCTTCTGCCTTGGATCATGTTGTGTTTTCTGCCCTGTGTTCTCCTGGTGTTACCCTTGCCTGCTCTGTCTTGTTGTCTGCCCCGTGGTGTGCCTGTAGTGTGCGGCGTGAGTAGCTTGCTACTCACGCTGGCAGCTGCGGTCTCTGACCGGTACAGTGTTTCCTACTCTACTGAGTGACTGTGAGTTTTCCATCTCTCATTTCCTGTACCTGGCATTGAGCTTTTCCATCGACTCTGCTATTGTGTGTGTGCCGCTGTGTTTGTCATCTCGCAGCGTGTGGGGCCCAGGTCCCCTCAGTTGTTAAACACTTAGTGCATTACATCTATCCTTGTGTCTGTCCCGAAAGTTACTCTTCGGTGTTTACATCTCCACTGCGTTCCATCTTCCAGTGTGTATGTGTGTGTGAGTGCGAGTCAGCCCATCGGACTCCGCTCTCCTGCCTGATTACCATCTCCATAGCACCTTCTTTTAGCCTTCCTGTACACTTGTTGTCTTGCTAATTCCATCCTGCAGTTACTCAGGTGTTCCTGGGAGGCTCTGTCTGTCACCTGTTCCACACCTGTGGATCCCATACTTTTCTGGTCTATACCTTGGTATAGCAGTTATCTCTGTTTGCTGTGTGTGGGTTCCATCCTTTCCTCTTGTATGCTTAGGTTCCTGCCCACTATCTTGTATGCCCAAGTTTATGTTTGCATACTTCTGCTCCTCAGCTCATGTCTATTGTCTATTGGTGAGCAAGGGATCCTGTTTATATCTTGCTGTGTAAGCGTTTGAGCTATTGCCGGGGGCCACAGCCTATCAGGTGGCAGCAGCCAAGCCTATCCCCACCATCAGGGGCTCTAGTGAATACCTGGCCCTGGCTCAGACTCTTCGCCCTGGTGAGAACCTGCCCTGGAGACTGTAACAGGATGAATCTCCTAACATGAGGAGACCTTGGTAGGCCACAGGATTGGGCTTAAGGTGCAGAAGCCTTGGTGTTGAAATGGCACTGGTTATCAGTGGAAAAACTGTAAAGGATGGCACTTCTAAACAGTGAGCTAGTAGGCAGCTGATGGAAACAATTGAAGGTGGGAACCGCCGGTGAGGGGTGGAAGGATGGATGTGGTTAGCCAGGTGGTGCGGGTGAGTTTGAATTTGGGAGTTAATTCAGTGTTAACAGGATTAATATATAGTGGGTCCCCAAAAGAGATCTTAGGCCTCATTTACTAAGGTCGAATTGAGTAAAATTGCCAGATATTGCAGTAGTTTACCAGCGATTTTTAAATTGCTGGATTTACTAAAGCAAAATCTCTACAAACTCGTGAGAGATGAGTGGATATTTAAATTGCCAGTGTTGAAATCTCTCTGGCGATTTTTTGAATGAGTGACATACAAATCTCTTTGTTTACTAAGGGGGAGATTTAGTAAATTGCCAGAGATTTGCTGTCAACTCTCCCGAAGTTAATTCTCATGGGGGTGAGTGTCGATTTCATAGAAATCCACACTCACTTTGCTTTAATAAGCCCCCATCACCTATGAAAAAAATGATAAAATGTGTTAAAAAAAAAAATGGCTGCCACAGCAAGCAGCTGCCTATAGTACTATAAGGCAAAACCTGCCCATGTATTGCAGGGCATGGTTTGCCTTATACTACTCTAAGCGACAGCATGCGAAGGTTAATGGCATGCTGCCGGCAGCATATTGTGTCTGTTAGTGTGTAATTCAAAAAAATGGCATTGTGCACTTAATAAAACTAAGATGTGCCCTCCGGTCCTATTTATAAAATGAAATGTGTCCTCCATCCCTATTAATAATATTAGAAGTCCCCTTAGTTCCTATTTATAATATAAGATGTCCTCTATCCCTATTAATAATAGTAGATGCCCCCTCAGGTCTCGAACTAGTTTAGCAGTGGTCCCCTTCAGTCCCTAAATAGGATAGCAGTGGTCCCCTTCGGTCCCTAAACATTTTAGCCGATGTCCCCAATAATATTAAATTTTCCAACAAATTGCCCGTTTAAATTAACTACTGGATTCCACTGCTGCAGACACTATTGAGTAGTGATAGAGGCCACAAGATTTGTGTTGCTGGGCCTGTCCTCTGGTCTCGTTTGGTCTTTAGGATCCCACTCCAGCTGCATTATAGCCCCAAAAGCATGTCCCAATATTTAACCAAAAAATTTAAAAGCTCTTAAAGTTCACATGGTTGATATCTGGACCCATGGTTTCACCCCAGAAATGAATACAACAAATTATATAAAGGCACAACACTTGTCATTGGGTCTAAAATATTTATCTAATTTTATTTTATTTAATGAATTAACCTTAACTTTAACTACCTAAATTGACAGGGGCCAAATGAAGCACATAGTACAACAGTAATAATAAACACGCAATATAATGAAACATATTTCAATGGGACCCTTAACCGTCTGATCAAAGCAACCTTTGGCGCTCTCCTTCCGCCTTGGCGCAGCCATAACATTGAAAAAGAAACGAGTCTCAGCTCAGGCTGATCCTTACATATGACTGAGAAAACCTTATAAATTTAGCTTTATAAGCATGGTACCAATTGCTATAAACTAACATGTTTCTTCCAGGATTGGGCGAATATATTTCTTGAATACTTGCGAATTCCACCTGGCCAGCTAAAGGATGTATTCAGTGGAAGTGTCTGCTGCACCTGCAAAGGACGCTGCACCAATCCGGAAGGCGTGTGTTCCATAAAATTGAGGGAAAAACATGTCTCCTGCAAACATCTTTTAAAAATAGCCTTAAAGTTATAAACTGTTAAAGAAACTCTATTAAAGTGGGAAAGCCAAATTTGGGAGGCAAAAGGCCGTATGTCCCGAAACTGGATCCCCAGCCACACCGGACAAACCTTGACACAAGGATTTCTCTTTAAAACGGCCCCTAACTGCCTGATCTGTCTTGTCCCTATGAATCCTGCAATGAACAGCTTCAGGCAAGAAGTCCAGAATTTGAGGAATAGCAAGATGAGGTGACAAACTTGCTAACACAAAAAGAAATTATGTTGTTTCATAATAGTTACTTGCGAAGGAAGAGACTGCAGCTATCAAATTATTTAAGTATTATATAAAGTACAGTGCATCCGGAAATAATTTTTTCTAAATTTGCAAAAATCTCCCAAAAACTTTTTCACGTTGTCATTATGGGGTATTGTGTGTAGAATTTTGAAGGAAAAAAAGATTTTATTCCATTTTGGAATAAGGCTGTAACATAACAAAATGTGAAAAAACGAAGCGCTGTGAATACTTTCTGGATGCACTGTATGCTCATCAATTACGGTCTGATCATGTGTTACCTTCTTGGATTGGGCTTTGGTAACTCTACAACGAAACTGAAGTTTGTATTGGGTCTTCAGTTTTGTGTAATGTCTGCAGAGCATTGCATCAAGTGCAAACTATAGACCTTGATATGATAGTGATGTGCGCATGTCATATGTATGAAGGACGTGTGCAGACTAAGAGGTCAAACAAAGTTTAGGAAGCCCATTCTAATATTCCAATGCACTTTGGAAATGAGTCTGTCATTTTTTATTGAACTTACCTATACAATTCAAGTGTATGGTGACATTTATAAGGGCTTAGGCTCTGGAAGCCATGCTAATAATGATCATTTATTCATAAAAATAGGAGAGATATGTTATTATGTTTGACTCACTTCTAATATTATGTATGCTTAGTGTAAATTGTTATTGGTCAAAGTGGGGTCCACCATTAGTTTTATTATGGCCACAGCAGGTAAGTGCACACAGTAGGGGACAATGTTAGTTAGGGTTTATTATTTGTTTACATGCATACTGTCTTTTATTCTTTAATGTGTGTTTAATGTGAACGGTAATTTTTTTTTTACACTACACGCACACACACACATGGCTGCAATCGTTAGCCATGCTGCCGCTGATATTATTACAAGGCTCCTCATTTCTGAGCTTTGTAGTTCTATCAGTACAGCATGGTTAAGGATTTCAGCCATGCTGCACTTATTTTTTGACACACAAAAACACATGTCAACTCCGTTGACATGTGTTTTTGATGCTCCGGACCGGCACCTCAGCCGGAACTCGCAGCTCTCTGCCTGCAAATTTTTTTGGGGGAATTTTAATTCACACTAAAGGCAATTTTTTCAAATCGCCTTTAGTGAATGCAGCAATTTTTTTTTCTTTCTATTTTTTCTATGGCAAACATCTGTTACGAGTTTTGTCCAGCGATGTTTGCCTGGTCGATTTTGCTAAAGGATAAAGTCCCGGGACTTTGCCTTTAGTGAATACGGCGATTGCATAATCGCCAGCAAAGTCCCGGGAGTTTAGAAAATTCGACCTTTGGAAATGAGGCCCTTAGTCTCTGCCCAATTTCCCTTGGGCACAGAACAAAGTTTTGGTTTGGAAAATTAAAAAAATTGGAGTTATTGGAGAAATTTATTATGTTTATCACATGTGGTTATATTGCTTTATAAAGATTGCATTAATTTATTTTACTATGTTTCTTCTGAGTAAGTGAGTGGACGCAGATGTCTTACCTGGCACAAAGAATACAAAGGTTCTCCTAATGCCCGGGGAGGGAGACGATTTTTGAATACTTACCTTACTTTAAGATCTTCTGCCAAACAGCTATTGGATAATGTCCGCATTGCCTACACTACACAATAGCAAGACACCTAACCCAAATTATTTGCTAAAATTTATCTCCTGGAACGTAGATGGCCTCAATTTTTCCCACTTAAACGATGAAGAGTGTCATCCCACCTAAAATCTCTTTGCCCAGACGTGGTGTTCCTACAGGAGACCTACTGGATTGCTGCTCAGGGCACTCTTCTGCGGGATGCCTGGATTCAGGAGTGTGTGTCTGCACCTTAAATCACAAAAAAGAGAGGAGTAGCAATTATCCTTCACAAACGGCTGTAGTGCTTAACACCATTTGAGGAATTGTGTACCGCTGAGGCTACTCCCATACGTACGCTATCAAAAATATACAGACAGCTTGTAGAAGATCTCTTCCCATCAGATCCCCGGTATGTAGAAAATTGGAACAGAGACGTTCCCCAACCTCTCTCAGAGTCTGACTGGAGTAAGACTTTCCTTATAGCCTCTAAATGCTCCCTCAGCCTCCCGGTTGTGGACACACAATTCAAAATTTTATCCCATTGGTATAGAGTGCCTTCCCTGATCCATCGCTTTTTACTCGCATATTCAGATGCCCACCAAGGAGTATAAGACAGCGCACAAGGTTCTACGCACTGATGTCGCCCAAAGCCCTGGGTTCTGGCTTCTATCCTTTTCAGACATCCCCTTTAAGGTACATAAAAAATCCCTCCTAAAACACCTAAACAATGCTGCTAAGGCTGTAATTCCAGTCAGATGGAAAACAGTCCTACCCCCTACATTGAAGGAGTGGATCATTATATGGTGATGGACGACTGCCAATGGATCTCGAATTCCGAGACACTTGGTACTACTGGCTGGAATTCCTTTTAGCTGCTGTCAACCAAATAACAGTTCTTATACTATTTCTCGACACTGCCTCCCCCTACTTTTTCTCCTCTCTTTTACCTTCTTAACTTTCTTTAACTATGTCTCCTCTTCTGGACAAACTGCTTTAATGGTTTGGATCTGACAAAGCTAAACTAGAATGTCTTAACCTGTAATTAAGCTTTGATTCCATTTTTGTCCTCTACGACTTAATTGATGTTTAATTTCTATTCTCGTTGTAAATCCAAAATGAAAATAAAGAATTTATTACAAACGGCTGTCGTATTCCATATTGGATACAGTCATAGATCCCGAGTGTAGATATATTCAATTAGAGATTGAGATTAGGGGTGAAAGATATACACTCCTGAATATATACGCACCTAATTCCCCTGGTGGTACCTTCTTCCAGGAAATCTTGCAAAGGTTATTGCAAAGAACAATAGGTAGGCTAATTCTGGGTGGTGACCTTAATACGGTTGACAATTTACAGTTAGAAAGATCTCATGTTAAGTCTGGCTCTTCCTCTAACACCAGTACTAATCATATTAACCTTCTCTGCAACATCCATTCCATGCTTTGTCTGACCCCTGGAGGATTCTTAATCCCACTGATCGCTCTTATACCTTTCATTCAGGTGCTCATAGAACTTTTTCCAGAATCGATTATTTTTTAATTTCAGACACCCTTTCCCGAATGTATTGTCGGTAGACATTAAAGATGTAATAATATCTGACCATGCCCCAATATCTCTTGTACTCCGATCCAAAATCCCTCAATATGTGAGGAATCATTGGCGTTTTCCCTCGTTTTTGGCAAAGTCGGATGATTTCTCTCGATATTTAATTGGTAGCTGGATGAGTTATGCGGATGACAATTTGGAACACTGGGAGGAGCCAGTTCTGTTCTGGGAAGCCTCTAAGGCAGTTCTCCGGGGCCATATTATCGCCTACCAAGATAGACAAAAAAAAGAGTATAGGAAAAATATTCCAGATTACATACATCTATGAGCCAGTCCTTCAATTTATGTTTCAGATCCCTCAGAGGAGCATTCGGAACTTTATAATAAGGAGCGAGAATTATTAGAAAGCTTTCTTTTGTCAAACGCTCAGCTTAAGGTTGACTTTTCGAAAAATAGATTTTACAGGTGGGGGAATAAGGCGGGTAAACTTTTGGCAACCATGACAAAACTTCAGAAAAAAACTCAACATATTTTAGTGATAAAAGATCCTGTTACATCAAAGCGAACTTCCACTACGGTGGATATTATTAAACATTTTCAAATGTACTATGAAAAAAGTTATACGGCAATTCCAGAAAACCTAACCATACATCAAAAAGTTCTGGAAGAAGCGAGGTTGCCAAGACTGACCCCTGAACAGCGGGAAATAGTAACATTAGAGAGGAAGAAGTGCGAGCAGTGATTTCATCACTCCCAAAATACAAATCCCCAGGCCCTGACGGTCTTAGCGGAGAATACTATAAGTTATTAAAAGACAATATCTCACCTTTTTTAACTTCCTTATTCCAAAAGATCCACAAGGAATTAGTTCCTTTATCCCTCATTTAATGATGCTCACACCATATTTATTTTAAAACCGGACAAAAACCCTTCTAACATAACACTTCTCAATCAAGATTTCAAAATCTTAGCTAAAATTATTGCCAACAGTCTTCAATCTCTGCTACCACAATTACTTACCTCGCACCAATTAGAGTTTGTACATAATAGCTTTTCTGTGAGGGGGATCCAGATAGAAATTGCAGCCATTGTAGCAGCATCAATGAAAAAAGCAATAATCCAGATATGTTGTTAAGTCTTGATGCTGAAAAAGATTTTGACAAAGTGTCCTGGCTCCATTTACAGAAAATCTTTCAAATCAGGACGTTTGGTTAGACTTTTTCGCAGTTCATCCAGTACATTTATAATGATCCTACAACTCTACTAATAATTTACGATACATCTAGTACCCCCGTAGACATGACAGCAGGGAATAGACAGGGTTGCCCTCTATCTCCGCTTCTCTTTAACCTTGCCCTTGACCCTGTCCTCCATATATTACAGTCCAGGACTGTCTTTAAGGGAATCAGATTTGGAAATCAGGAAGTAAAGATATCTGATTTTGCAGATGATCTGCTGCTTTATGTTTCCAATCCACAGCACTCCTTACACTTAATTTTTGACAAGATAAAGGAATTTGGAATGGTTTCTGGTTTCACTGTAACTAAATCAAAATCAGTAGCTATAATGATAACTTGTCCAAGGTGGGGTAGGGATTTGTATCTTTCATGGGTGCACACATCATTTAGATATCTTGGGGTTTTACTTCCTAAAAACTTTCATAAATTATATGAACTTAACATAGGACGCATCATATGGACCTCTCTAGCCCAGCTCGATTCATGGAAACACTTAATGCTCTCGTACTTGGGTGGAGCCAATTTATTTAAAATGGTTGCTATAACCACTTCAGATGTTGCCCATAATACTATCAACAGCCGATGAGAAGCTTATAAACAAAGCCTTCCGCACTTTCATTTGGCAGGGCAAACGCTCAAGAATAAGTTTGAAAAAGTTGCAGCAGGTGACCTTTGAGGGGGGTATTAACTGCCCGCATATGAAATTATATAGCCACACTGGAATTCTACAATACATACGGGATTGGTTGCACCAGGGAGAGGCCTACGCAAACACTCAAATTGAGCAATCATTCCTTCATAATCAATCACTGATTGTTTTTCTTCATACCCATAAACAGGAGATCCCAAAAGATATTGTCTCGAATCCTTTATTAATGTCAACTTGGAAAGTCTGGCACTATACTAGACACAAATTTAATTAAAATAGCCATCATTCACTATTTCTCCCTCTTGTGTCCAACCCAGAATTTTAGTGTGGTAGAGCCTCATATCCCTTTAAGTCCTGGCTGGGGAAGGGGATTCAGCATATTCGAGCCATGGTAGACACACAGAATAAAATGCCCCCTACAATAGCATGCATCCTTGATAAGTATGAGCTCCCACAGACCCATTTGTTAGGAATTCACCAAGCACAGCATTATGTTAGTTCTGTGCTGAGGTTATTGAGCCTGGCTGATCTATTTAACCCATTGGATACCCTTTTGTTCAAACCACTCACGTCCAAGAAAGCAATTTCTGCTCACTATAGACATCTGCGCGAACCAGTGGATCATACATGGTTTAGATCGGGACTCTCATCTTGGACAGAAGCTTTCCCGCATCTGACTTTCGACATAGTGATGAAAGCATTTACCCATTCATTCAGTACCTTAACAGCTAGCATGTTTTATAATATTTTTCAAAAAGGGTATCTTACCCCCCACTGTAGATTTCTTATTGGTTTGTCAGAGACAGATGCATGCCCAAAATGTAATTCGAGGGAGGCCTCCTTAATGCACTGTATGTGGGATTGTCCTTACAATTTTGGCGAAGAGTTTTACAATTTTCCTTATCTGATCTTTCGCTTAATATCCCTATGCTAGCAGAATGGGCGGTTTTGGGTGTGGCAACTAACCTTCCTCGAATGTCTAGGGCAAAAAAGAAACAACTCAATATGGTAATTTTTGCAGCTGCTAGAAAAACTATTCTGTATATGTGGATAAAAGAGGAACCCCCCATCTATATCATTGTTTAAAAGGAAAATGTTTTTTGTATTCAGGATGGATTGGGTAGAATCTTCCTTACACAAAGAAACTAGAACACAGTCTTTCTTTGAAACCTGACAGGAGTTAATACATTTGCAGACACCCAATATTAGATCTCAAATTCATACTTGTTTAAGATACTCTGGCTGGTATGAAATGAGAATATTCATGAATTGTACTTCTTTAATTCACACAGTCCGGGAGGTGGGCAGCTGCGTCCACAAAGTGCTTAGACTTGCTGTATATCAATATGTTTGGATGAAGATTGATAATATTACAACTGCTTTCTTAATGTATAATGCAATGCTTTATGTTCACGATTGTATTCCTCGTATTTGTTGACCACATGTGAATTTCATGTTTCTGATATATATGTCTCCAATAAAAAACTATTAAAAAAAAAGAATTTAATATCCATAAAAAAGTCATATTGAGATGTAAAATAATTTAAAACATAAATCATGGTCGTGTGACATAAAAATCCTAAATGCTTGGCAAGTGCATGTCAAGTGACTGACAAGTGTCAAATGCATAACAAGTGGATCAAAGTGTTGAAAAGTAGTTACTATGCCTTGATGATACGTGAATAAGTTAGACATGACCCCTAGCATGTGCAACTTTTTGATATATCCTGAGTGCTCGGCCGAGCATGCTCAGATGTTGATCTGATACAGTTGCGTGACCACGCCCATTCATTAACTATGCTCCTCCACCCACACCTATCCATGGAAAGCCCTGCAGAATGCAAGCCAATACACAGCCATTTACGTTTGAACCTGAATAGGAAGCATATGCATCTGGCTCGGTTCTGAGCAAGCAACATAGCAAATGATGTGCAAATAGTTAAGCAAAATGACGTACGCAAAGATTTGGATCGGGGTCAGTGAGTTTAATATGACAATGGGCTAAATACTTTACATTGTGTTTTCCTTATTAATCATAAAATACTTCCATAAAAGAAGCATCCATAATTTAAAATGATCCCCAATCTGTAAGTACATGTTTTATCATATCAAGACAACTGTGGGGGAGTTGATTAACCCTGTGGTTGGAAAACAGGAATAGTACACGATTGATTGGTGGGTCTGAGAACCACACTGCGAAAAATATAAAAAATAAACCTTTCCCTATTGGTAATTAGAGCTGACTTTTACTCCACTGTGATAGTTATGACCAACGCATTTCGCTTGTTAGTCTTTTTTTAATAATACTTCTGTTAGAAAGATACATAGGGGTAGATCCAGACCTAAGTGCTTTTTACATTTCATCGCGTAGTGTATTTACGCTAGAGTATTTTCTATGCACTCCCCTAGGCACTCCCATCGCTAGTACGTACTTTGGTCGTTTTATGTTTCCCAAACCCTACCTTAACTTTTCAAAGCGTAATTACTGACATACGTATTGGATTCACATACGTAACTGCCTAACCCGGCCCATACTGTACAATTTAAATGTCTCCCTCCGCCTCCAAAGCGTATTTTCTGGTGTCGTATGGATGACCCGCCCCTTCGCTCGTAGTTATGCTTATTGTACGTACGTTCAGAGCTACGTGGCGTAACATTTGCCGCGCGCATACGCTGTACATACAAATAAGCTATTTTATGTCAACGGCTAAAAATAAACGCTAGCGTACTTAGGTCTTTATCTACCCCATATTCACCAAACTAGGAAGAAATACTCATATTCCGATATAATATGCTATATATAATACTGGCAGCGCACTGTTAATTGGACACCACATAGCTTTATGCATACACATATAAATTGAGAAATAGGTATATGATAACACTAATTAAAACCAGGTATTGACTGGTGGAAGTGTGCGTGTCTAGTGCTATACTTAGAAATGTCAGTAATGTAAGATTTTAGTGTACATGGTTTGGTAGTTCAGCATTGCATTGCCAAATTCTGTGTTCCTATATTAAAACATGCTTAGACAAAATTTACTTTTTTTATTACAGCCAAAAGCAATTCTGTGTTCATTAAAATTTTCACTATACTTATTTTCCTGCTGTTTCACCTTATTAGAATACAAAGGACTGTAAAAGCCTTAGGGCAGAGTGTTTCCCTCCTGTATGTATACTTCTGGATGAATATAGTACCACACCACAGAGCAAGGAACACAGCATTGTCCATCTGCTTCTTACATACCATCCTGACAGGAATGCAGGATCTTATAGTGAACAGACATCTCACTGGTTTGTCCCTACCTGCCTAACAAATATGTCCAGCCCGCAGGGGTCAGACCCATGTACCATACCATACTTCAAGTCATTTTTTTTATTTTACTTGTCTTGACCACATAAAAAGGTATATTTTTCATTGACATCCCTGTTCTACATATAATATGACTTCAGTGATCACCATGCGATTTCAAAATAAATGTTTACAAGAGTAAAGCTGTATTTAGATACATTTACATTTTAATATGGCTTGCAAGCAAGGGATTGAACTTTTAGCAAAATAACACCAAAAATATTGTTAGATTTAATTTTTTATATATTTAAAGTGGTGAAAGTGTGGTATTTTATCTTTGTATTACATAAGTCATAGTTAAGTCCAGTAAGAGTCAGCAGGTGAGATCCTCAGACCCCTTGTGAGACCATATTCTGGTGCGGTTGGCCCTGGGTTCTTCCTAATGCAAGACAATGCTAGACCTCATGTGGCTGGAGTGTGTCAGCAGTTCCTGCAAGACGAAGGCATTGATGCTATGGACTGGCCCGCCCGTTCCCCAGACCTGAATCCAATTGAGCACATCTGGGACATCATGTCTCGCTCCATCCACCAAAGCCACGTTGCACCACAGACTGTCCAGGAGTTGGCGGATGCTTTAGTCCAGGTCTGGGAGGAGATCCCTCAGGAGACCATCCGCCACCTCATCAGGAGCATGCCCAGGCGTTGTAGGGAGGTCATACAGCCACGTGGAGGCCACACACACTACTGAGCCTCATTTTGACTTGTTTTAAGGACATTACATCAAAGTTGGATCAGCCTGTAGTGTGTTTTTCCACTTTAATTATGAGGGTGACTCCAAATCCAGACCTCTTATAACATCAGAGGCATCATAATTCTAGAGCAGTCGTGGCCAAATGTGGATCTTCAAATATTATCAAACTATGACTCCTCCTAGCATGCCTTACCAAGACTCAGCCACACCTGTGCTCGTACTACATTCTGCAACTGCACATTTACCTGAGCCACAGGTTAGACAGGGCTGTTCTAAAGCAACACATGACGTTTCATTCATTGTCACTTTACATTGAAAATCCATTAGCAGGTTTGGCGAGATGTATGGTCCGGATTCACAGTTGCGTAGTTTTCGTCTTACATACGTTGTTTTAAGAACTGAGCTACTATGTACGCGTAGTAGCTTATTTACACTATCTATGTACCATTTCTGTACATAGATTGCATAAGCACGGAGGCTATGGACCTGATTCAGACTTAAGAAGTTTTAAATTAAGAGAGGAAAGTTACTCCTGGGCTAAACCATGTTGATTGCAGGGGAGTCATATTTCATCTGTTGCACACAATATTATAGTTGAGAGGTGACGTTTCCTATCCTAAGTCTAAATAACAGTGTGATAGTAAAGCCGGTCAGTATCTGTGTGCAGTAACCAATTCAAAGATATATCCCTGCATGCAAAGAATACAATTACCTTGACTCCCCCTGCAATCAACATGGTATTGCCCAGGAATAACCTTCCTCTCTTAAAATCAAGCTCCTTCTTTAGTCTGAATTAGGCCCTTTATGACTGGATTCTGAATGTTTATTCATTCCCATTGTCAAAAGTCTAATGTGAAGCACAAACACACACAATATTTAGAGTTACGGGACCGTCTTCAAACTTAAGTGCTTCAACAACATACGGAATAGCAAAAGTCTGCACTTATGTGTCTAGTGCACTCCCATGACACTCCCCTCTGACGGACAGAATTTAGTTGACTTCCTCGTTCCATAACCCCACCTTAACTTCGTTGTATGGGTTTAGTGAAGGTATGTGCGAAAGTGCCTAACCCAGGAACATAAAAGGATGCAAGACTAATAAAGCACAAGTATCATTTTCTATACAAGTGTACCCAGTAAAGACACATTTGCTGCACATTTATCCTGGCCAGTCTCATGATATACCTAGAAGAAGAGTCTCTCATAGTACAAGGTGTTCACATAGTATGAGAAAGTACATAAGATAACCTATTTTCATAGCATGGAACACTTTGTACTGCAATCTCATAATGGGATTTGATACTTCAGGTTAAAGGTAATATTAAAACCATGTGCTCATTGTAAGAACTCTGAAATATATTCTGTCCCCCTGCTGACTAACCGAATGGTATATATAACTTCTCTCTTGTCAGTGGGACCAGCCTGGTGCTCTGTGCTTGGTGTTTGATGTCACCAATGAGACCTCCTTCAGTAACTGTGCAAGATGGTTACAGCGAGTGAAATCCAAGACCAGTGGTCCTCATCTGCCTGGTTAGTGACAAGTAATTCCTTATTTAGTATGTCTGATGTTGCCTCATCTGTGATATGACATTGGTCCTTCTGTATCTTATGTCTGCTGCTGTGTCTTTTACATAGTTAAGCATGCTTCTGGCCTGTGTGTGGCAGATAGATAGATAGATAGATAGATAGATAGATAGATAGATAGATATTAGATAGATAGATATTAGATAGATATTAGATAGATATTAGATAGATATTAGATAGATAGATAGATAGATAGATAGATAGATAGATATGTTGACTGCATACAGTATTGTGGGTTGTTTTTAGAAACACATATAAGACATATATGCTGATATGCAGAGGTGTAACGTGGATTAATGACAGGTAAATGCTAATGTGCCAGGGAGCAGGGTGAGGATGTTCCCTGTCACTTGTTGGCTGAAAGGAAATGTTGTTCTAAATGACATACATAGAGCCTGATCCAGAACTACACGGCGGAGCGAATTTTCGCGTGGCTGAGACGTAAATTCGCTGTTTTGTACGCACTGCGCATGCGCACCATAGAAAATACGCACATTAACGTAGCGTAATTGTGAACGTATGGGCCATTCATGTATGTGTCACGTAAATACTTATGTGTGGGCGTGCCAATTTTACGTTAGTCCAAATTACGTGTGAAATACGTGAAGTAGGCGGGTGGTTGTATTTAAAGTGTACAGTATGGGCGTGCTTAGCTGCGTAAATTCGTTCAGCCTATACGTACGTGTGCGGATCACTGCGGTTACGTGGGAAAAAGTTAAGATAGGGTTTGGAAAGCGTATCTTAATAAAATACGTCCGTGCAAGGGGTGTGCCGATGGGAGTGTAGCGAATTTACGCGCACGAAAATACGCTACGCGAATACATGTACGGCAAACGTAATTCTGGATCTACCCCATAGTGATTATTAGGTTCTTATCTTCATGCCTCATAATGATTCTCTCTCTCCCTCTCCTACTTATATTACACATGTTCTCTTCCTTTCCCCCTTGCATTATGCATCGATTCTCCCTATCTCCCCTTAAATTACACATTTCCCTTCCTGCCCCCCTTACATTACACCTCTCCCTCCCCCTCCTTTATTTCCCCATTATTATTATATTCCCATCCTATCCCTCCACCATAACAGATCTCCCTCCCTGCATTACACATTTTGCACTTTCACTTACCTTGTCTCTCTTCTTCCAAGTCTTTGCAGGCTGCAAACAATGATTTCTTGCAAACATGGTCATGGGAGTGAAGTCAAAGGGTCTTGGGGTTGGGGCCATGTTTCCCACGGCACCCCTTTAATCAGCCTGCTCCACCAGCTCTGCCCTCACTACACCTCTGCTGATATGACACGCTGAAATGCACCTTTCATGTGTCTCTCTTTTTTGTAGGGGTTCTGGTGGGTAATAAGACAGACCTCACTGTCCGAAGAGTAGTGGAGAAGATACATGCAGAAGAGTGGGCAGTAAGCCATGGACTGGAGTATTTTGAAACATCAGCGGTAATTTCATTTCAGATAAATAAAAAAAAACCCACAAACAAAAGACAGCGCTATATTTCAGTGGAAGAAATGTATCAGTATAGTAACTTATACGTGTGTATACATCACACTGTTGTCGGTCTTCGGTCAAAAACTCTGACTACTGAAATAGGGCCAATATAAATCAAAGAAAAAATCCTTATGTATAGTTCAAGTGTTTCAAACAGATGCTGGACAGATTTGTAATGTTTCACAGAAGATAGATACCACGTTTACAGTTCAGGATATCTCAATGGAAAATATGCTGTAAAGAATGATAGAAAAGTTCGTCGTTGTATCATAAGACGATGTCCGTCTGGATAGATGAACCTCGTAATAGTGGCACGGACTTTCAAACTTAAAAGTGAGTGTAGACACAGTATGATAGCGGCGTCTGCAGTTGTTTCCTCGTGTCTCCAACCTCCGTTCCCGGTCAATGTACGACCAAGCCTCGATTGCAGTATTGCGGGTCACTGAACGTGGTAGAGAGGAGACAGAGCACAAATAGTGTGGAAACCTTTATTGCAGGAAAATATAAAAGTCGAGTCAATACTCACAAAAGCGGTGGACAACCCGTTAAGGATGTCAGATAGCGCATATAAAATAATACCCCAAAGTCTGCAAAATTGTCAAACAGATGCGGGCAAAGTACAGTGCTCCCTAACCAGGGGCTGTAGCATGAATAAAACAGATAAAACCAACGCGTTTCGGCTTTAAAGCCTTTCTCAAGGTTACCTGTCCTGCTCCAGTCATGCCTTAAATAGATGCACCTAGCATCTCATTGGTTCTGAAGAGAACCTATAGGTATTTATATGTTGTAAAGTACTATACACATATACATCGGTATTATATAGTCCAGATAGATATATTAATTACCACAATATTTAAATAATATATCATATAAATTTATAAATAATTATATTAATATAAGATGGCCTAAATTCATAAAAAACTATATAAATATGGACTTAATAGGATTTAAAACATATACAAGAACACTTTGATAAATATAATACAATAAATATCATAAATATAATACAATGCATAAAATCCATTTTTTGTTTAAAAATTATTTTTATAAAATATTTTAAAATATTTAAAAATCCATATTTTTGATCCAGTATTTAAACAGAGCATTTATAAAAACCATTTGACCTCAAAGTCACTATTAAGGCCATTGGGATGCAAGGTACCCAATTCAAAGATCCAACGCATCTCAGTCATAGCAAGTTTTTCTACCAAATTATTCTTTCTCCAGTGAGTTGTTACTTTATCTATCCCTATCATGTATCTAATATTCAAAATGGAGCACTGGTGACTCTCCCTAAAATGGTTTGAAACAGTATGTTTTTCAAATCCTTTTTTAATATTATTGAGATGCTCCATCCATCTAACTTTTAGATGTCTACCCGTCCTCCCTATATATTGCATACCGCATATACATTCAATAAGGTATATCACATTTGTAGAATTGCATGTAATAAAGTGCTGTATATCATACTTTTTACCCGTTGTTTTTGATATAAATTCGGTAATTTTACTATGTTGTCCCGTGTGGGCTCTACATACTTTACACAGGCCACAGCGATGGAACCCTTTAGTCAAAATTTTTTGTTGTATTTGATTTTTTGGTTCATGATATGCACTCTGAGTCAATTGGTTGCCTAAATTTTGTGCTCGTCTATAAATAAACGCTGGTTTAGGAGGAATGATAGTTTTTAAAATAGGGTCATTGGTTAAAAAATGCCAGTTCTTTTTTATAATCTTCTCTAATTGTTTATGATTAGAATTATACTGTGCAATAAATGCTATATTCTCAGGAAATTCCTTTTTCTTATCTTTTAATTTAGGAACGAGTAAAGTTTTTCTATCTATATTGCTCATTTCATTAATAATGTCAGATAAATTGTTTTCATCATAGCCTTTCTCCACAAATTTCTGTTTTAAAATTTCCGCTTGAGACATGAAATCATCTTTTTCCGTACAGTTTCTCATGATCCTCTGAAACTGTCCTTTAGGAATATTATTTATCCAATTGTAATGATGGCAACTTGTTGTTCTGATAAAAGAATTACAGTCAGTGGGTTTGATATAATTTTTAACTTTCAAAATTCCCTCCTCTGCAAAAATATTAACATCTAAAAAATTCACTACTTCCTGATTAATGTCAAAAGTTAAAACAATATTCTTATTATTACAATTTAAAAACGTATGGTGGGTTAGGGTCAGGCTGTCAGGAAGGGAGGGTTAGGGCCAGGCTGCGGGGAAGGGAAGGTTAAAGTTACAGTAGTGAGAGGGGAGGGTTAGGGTTAGAATTAGGGGAAGGAGTGGGGGACTATTTTCTCTTACGTTTTCGGAGCACTGAAAGCTCAGTGCTCCATGGATCGACTGCTATGCCTCATCAAAATCCCACCCAGTTCTCCTGGCTTGGAGAAAATGACCCTATCGAAATAGAGCTGTTCTAAGCAGGGACCCACACCCAGATCACACAAACACAAGATTATGTTCCATTACACATTTTATAAATATTCCTATTTTCCACAAATCGGAGTATAGTTAAATTAGAGAATTGATCTTGAAAATGTAGTGTTGTGCTTTTGTTATAACACATGCAATTAGCATGAGATGACAAGACTGCGCAGTATCCATTATGTGTACTTATGTACCTGCAGCAGGGGAGGGATTAAAGCATAAAAGAGTTACCCTGACATTAGACTTAAAATTCAATGTTAGTTTTACTTAATACCACATAATTTTTTTTACCCATATAGTTTAAAAAAATGGACATTTTTACATTTAATGTTCAATGTTGTCATTCAGACTTACAACCACAATCTGTTTTGTTGCAGAAGGAGCTGGAAAACTTTGATCAACCATTCAAAGCACTGGCAAAGTCATTTCATCAAATGTACAAAGAGAAAGTGGAGAACTTCCAAAGCCTGCTCTAGAGTCAAACAAACATCATTGTGAACCATCTGTATATTGCCAATTGCTTTCCTATAACATGATCTAATGAAGAACTATAATACTTTATTTTGGCATATATGCTTTCAAATAAATATAGATTTTTATTATTTAATAAAATTAAATGTGTGTTGGAAGAAAGAAAAAATAGGCTTGCACAAGAGTCCATGTGACTTCGACAAGGGCCATACTGTGATAGCTAGATAACTGAGTCAGATTATCTCTTAAACAGCAGGTCTTGTGTGGTGTTCCCAGTGTGCAGTGGTTGGTACCTACTAAAAGTGGTCTTTAGGAAGGACAACTAGTGAACCTGTGACAGGGTCATGGGCACACAAGGCTTACTGATGCACATAGGGAGCAAAGGCTTGACTTGTCCAGATTGTCTGGCCCAGTTTCAGAGAAAAGCTACTATAGCACAAATTGCTGGAAAATATAATGCTGGCTATGATAATATGTCAGAACACACAATTGCATCGCAGTTTGCTGTGTAGCTACAGACCTGATAGAGTACTCATGGGAACCCCTGTCCACAGCTAAAAGCTCCTACAATGGACATGTGAGAATCAAAACAGGACCATGGAATAATGGAATAAGGAAGTCTGATGAATCATGCTTTTATGTACACCATAAATATGATATATCACTAAAAAGCACTAAACAGTCCTGAAAGCAGCAGATCCTCACCCAAGAGTGTCCAAAGCTTTCAGAAGAAATACATATATCAGACCAAGTTCATGGCAACAGTATTCCCTGATGGCTGTGGCCTCTTTCAGCAAGATAATGCATCTTGCAACACTACAAAAATTGTTAATGAACGGTGTTGACTTGGCTTCCAAATTCCACATGTCTCAAGCTGAATGAGCTGGAAAAAAGTCTGCTCCACCTTGCAACTTACAGGGCTGTAAGGATTTATTGCTAACATCTTGTGCTAGATACCAGAGAACACCTTCAGAGGTCTTTTGGAGTCCATGCTTTCATGGGTCAGAGTTGTTTTGACAGTTCGAGGGGGACCATCACAATATTAGGCAGGTGGTTTTTATGTATTGGGTGATTAGGGTTTATTATGTCAGGCCTAGGTTTATTAGTACAAGTGACAATGGGTATCAGTCACAAAAATTGACGATTCCAGGTGTGGAGTGGTAAAAATTTGTGAAGACAACTAGTGATTTGTTAAGTAGAATGATCTATAAAAAGAATGGGGGTGGTGAAAGGAGCTGGCAACAGAAACATTGATCAGGCCTCTAAACACCTAGCCAATGAACATTGGCTGCCCTTTTGTACCAGCATAGAAGGAGAGGTTATCTCTGCAGCTGCTGGCCAATGGCAACTATCTTCATCACTGGTTCCAGAAGATAAGTGTTACAATATTTTGGGCTAAAGCATGCAAATTCATTATTATTATTATTATGCCACAAGGTGTCCGCACCGCCGTACAAAATACAGTGCAGACATACAGGGTAAGGATTAACAGAATAGTTCATAATAAAATACTATATAAATATAAAAGTATCACAAAAATACAATAAAGTGAAGCAAACACAGACAGCAAGGCAAAATGCGAAGCGTCAAGCTTGCCAGATCAGGGAGGAGGGAATAGAGCACAGTGAGAGGTTGAGAGGGAGCCACCAGATGGGAAAGGGGTAAAAGGGTAGCAGAGGGGGGTATAAAGTGAGGGGGGAGTGGTGGAGGAGGGAACAACACTAGGATGGAGGGCCCTGCTCCTGTGAACTAACACACTAAGTGGAAGGGATGAACTTACAGAAGACATAAGGAGGGTGGAGGAAGTGGACTGCTGGTGTGAGTGAACAAGAGTTGGAAGGAAGGAAAAGAAGGGATAGATGTGGGATGCAGTGAGGATGTTAAGTGAAGGAGGGGTAGGTTAGTCTGTACAGGTGTGTTTTGAGCGCTTGAAGACCTGCAATGTAGGGGGGGGGGTGAGTCTGACTAAGAAAGGGAGGTCATTTTGGTGCAGAGGTGCAGCACGGAAGAAGTCCTGGACACAGGCGTGAGATGTGGTGATCAGTAGGGAGGTCATACAGAGGTGGTTAGCCGAACAAAGAGGGTGGGAAGGGATGTGTGCATGGAGATGAGGGAAAAGAGAGGGAGGGAGCAGTGGATGAGGAGATGGCCTTAAAGGTGAGGGTTATGAATTTAAAGAAAGGTCTGAACAGACAGGAAGCCAGTGGAGAGGAAGATGAGCCTGGGAGCAGCATTGAGTATAGATTGAAGGGGGGCAACACAAGTGAGCGGGAGACCAATGAGGAGGAAGTTACAGTAGTCAAGATGTGATATGACTAGAGAGCGGATGAGGGTGTTATGACCCCAATGCAAGCGGTGTACAAGGTAGTGGTACCCCGGGCTTACCCCGACAGGGAACCGGGGTGACCAGACAAGAGGTAAAGAAGAAACGGGTACTCACCGGTTTGTAGAGCCTGATTTTCGTCTGAGTGTTCGCTAGAGCCCCTGATGGTGGGGATAGACTGGAGCTGGTGGGACTTCGTCAGGATACGCACCTTCAGAGAAAACCCGGGAGAAGAACCGAAACAAAAGATGGAAACGAGACAGAGCCAGTAAAGGGAGAGAAGAAAGTGGGAGGAGTCAGGTCAGCAGAATCTGACCTCAGACAAACTACGAGCAACAGGTAACAGTGACAAAAGACCGAAGACAGGTACACAGGACAGACTGGACTGACACCACGAACAAGGGAGGAGCTATCACACGAACACTCAAACTGGAGGAAATCCCCTAAGGGAAACAAGTACAAACACACGGGAGAGCAAGGGGTTAACCATATATTTATTTTTAAAACATACATCTATATATATGTAGATGTGTGTGTGTGTATGTATGTATGTATGTTAAAAATAAATAAATAAATAAATATATGTATTTGATATGTATGTTCGTGTAAATATATCTGATAGGTATATGCATGTTAAAAAACAAAATAATAATTCAGGTTGGGGGTCCTGCATATTTTCAGTCCTGGGCCCCACAATTTCTGCAATTTCTGATAGCGGCCCTGCTTCTACATACCAACACTGTGGAAATATCCAAAGGTTATGATGGAATTCCTGACATACAGTCTTTCCCCATACTCATAGAAAAAGGATTTATTCTCTTTTGTAAAGCAATTGTTACACGCAGTCATACTCCGGTGACAGCGTGTAGGACGACAGTGCCGGTGGCACTTACCCCTCTCTCCCGGCTGCTGGTTGTGGGCGTCCTGGTGTTGCTAGGCAGTCCTGGCCTTCTCTCAGCTTCGTCACTGGCGTCCTGGTGGTGCCACTGACTCCGGCGTCGGCTCTCTCCTCCTATACCTGCACTGGCGTCCTGATGTTGCTTAGCAGACAGGACGCCAGGCAGTGTGTTTTTGACGCTCAGACTGCTGGCTGATGATTGGCCAGCAGTCCCTTTATATATCTTTCCCCTCTGCAGCAGCCCTACCGGTTATAACGATTGCTAGCCTGCTGCTGTGTCTCTCTCTTGTTCCCTCTCTCTCTCTTGACTTGTTATTTCTGTGATTTACGAGTGTCCCATTATCCTGCCTGTTTCCTTTGTTTCCAGTTGTCTCCCTTCCTTGCCCGATTATCCTTCCGTGCTGCTGCCTGTGTGATTTGGTGAGTGTTTGCCCTTGTTTGTTTCACTGTTTGTTGGTGTGTGTTCCCCTCTGTTATCACTGGGTACTTCCTGTATATTTTGTGTTATCCTGCTTACACTCACTCATAGGACTTGTTTGCTGGGGACCGCAACCTGCCAGAGTTCTGCAGCCAAGCCTGTCTCCACCATTAGGGGCTCCAGTGAACACCAGGCTCTGATTAGACTCCGCACCCTGGTGGTCTGTAATTATGATTAGATGGTTTATTACTAGCCTGCAAACTCTATTATGGCAAAACTATAAACAAATTATAAAAAACCCTTTTTTTTATCTGTGTCACAATTCTAGCACTTCGCTGTCATAACTTAACATGCTTAATTTCTGTCATACCGAAAACTCCTCTTATAAATTTTAATTAACTATTTATAATAGACTCAATCTTATTTACCAAGATACCTAAGCCAGGGTTGGAAGTAGACCAACTCAGGTTCCATAGTAAGGGGGCCGGACCTGACTCTGGATGGGGGCGAGAAATGAACTCATGCTATGCCTCCCACTCTAGCTGGCGTGTGCACAGTGTGGTAAGCGACTGATATGCACATGAACAGGCAGCTGTCAGAGGCTAATGGCATAAGACAACACTTGGCTAGAGTTACCACCTATCCAGAAGTACTCTGAACAGCCCAGTAATTAAGACTGCCAACCAGAGTCCGGTGGCTAACATTCCGAGCTTACGCATTGTCGGTGAATACTGTTTTTTCTACTAAAATGTGGTCCAGGCCCTTTGTATTTGTCAATATAGCAGCTGCAGCTCCCAGATCAGCATGACGCAAAGGTCACATCAGTGTAATTTATAAAGCAGAGGATGGAGAGAGAAGATGTGAGAAGACAGCAACAGCAAATGAATATTAAGGACCTGATTCACACTTAATAATCTTCTTAAAATAAGAACTTAAAGTCACACCTGGGCTAAACCATGTTGATTGCAGGGGAGTCATATTTCATCTGTTGCAAACATTACTAGTGTTGAGAGGTGATATCTGGGTACGACCGTCGCCCGTACGAAAATTCGCAGAAAATACGCTGAGCGTACGGGCTTAGCACGCCCATACTGTACAATTTAAATGGCTATCCCCGCCTCCCTGTAGTAAAACGGGCGCCCAGCCGACCATCGTAAAGAAAGTACGCCCCGCGAGCGAAAAATACGCTAACAATACGCCCGCTATTCGCTCATGACGCTCGGGCGACCGGAAGCTGTCATACTGGGCATGCGCGTTGCGAATTTTTTGCCGAATTTTCGCATACGCTCGTCGTACGCTCGCTTGCGATCGTTGCTCTGGATCAGGCCCATACAGCGGCAGAATGGAGGACGGAATATCTCGTTAAATATGTCTAGTGCTGAGCAGCAGCTGGCAATGTATTTATAAATAGAACACAGCACCCTTAGATGGAGTGCTGAGTGATGTCTCATGTTGTCAGCCTCTGACTGACTGAGTTGAGTAGGCACAGGGGGCCTGATCCAGACCTATGGCCGCAAGCGATCGTACGCCGATCGTAAGCGAAAAACGGGCAAAAAAACGCACTGCGCATGTGCAGTATGACAACTTCCGGTCGTCCGAAGCACACGAGCGTACAGCGAGCGTATTTTCAGCGTATTTTTCGCCCAAGGGGCGTGCGTTTTGTACGACGATAGTCTGGACGCTCGAGTTACTACACAGAGGCGGGGATAGCCATTTAAATTGTACGGTATGGGCGTGCTAAGCCCAGTACGACCAGCGTATCGGTACGAAAATTCGCACGTACGCTGGAAAAACTCAGGGTAGGGTTCAGCCGCCCTAAGTAGGTACAATCAATGGGAGTGTTATGGGCGTGAAAGTTTATACGCCCGGCCGATCATACGCTACGCTCGCGGGCACTTGCGGTCGTAGGTCTGGATCAGGCCCAGGGTGAGTGGCTTGCTTTCATGGCCCCCCCTCTTCTACAGGCTCTATTACAGCCACACCCCTTGCTCCTACAGCTCAACAGACCTAATCCCACTGATTTATTACTAAAAATAAGTATGTTTCATGGATTGATTACATTTATTTAAACAACTTTATTTAAAATGGAATTTTACAGAAAGTTCATTCTAACAGTTCCAGGGCATATGCTCAAGCTCCTGAATAGCTGGCAAAAGGGATAAGAGGACTATTACTGATTGTGCGACAGTTATTTCAGATAGCTCAGTGTACATTTAATAAACCAATGATTCAACATCAATGTTAAGAGGTTTGATAATAAATATATATTCTCGTTGACCAAATTTTCTGTGTCCAAAAGATTTGTCTAGCATCAGGTGGTACAATACACAAAGCTGAAAAATGTTTGCCCTATAGATGTCCTAGCTTTCAGAAAAAAATGAATTTGGATGTACGTATGTACTGGGACTCAGTTGAGCGTGTGTGTCCAGAGCACAAAGTTCACTTTGAGAATATAAGTAGACTTGTTATATTGATATGATCTATGTTTAACAATTGATTTATCAATTTTATCAGCCTGCAAATCTTGCTTCATTCCTGATTTTCTAATTAAATAATCTCTGTCACACATATATTTCAATTTACATGTTTACATTTGCTATTCTGGTTTCCAGCACAGGCTGTAATTTTTTTTTCGCTTGAACAATGCAGCTTTTATACACCAGAGCGTGGGAGCAAGGGATGAGGCAGAAGGGACACTGTGATGACACTGGTGTTAGGACTGTCCATTACCAAATATGATGTGATGCAGAAGAAAGGGTGATAGACACAATATATTACTGAACAACTGCTTGTATGCATAAATACAATATACCACCAGCACACTGTAAAATGAATGTGCATTCCTAACTACCACACCTTGACAGGTTTTACCCAATAAACAATTTCCCTTCCAAGAATATTACAAGCATGGCAAATGGATTATCAGCAGCTGTTTAGGTTACCATGCTGCTTACCATGCCCAGTCACTGGACCAGATCCAGACTTCCACAAAACAGGCCTTTTGCACTCGCAAAGAGCTGAAAACATCCACTTTTGTGGATGTGTGCATGCTTAGGCTATGCGTTTCCATTGCAGAACTGGATATGACAGATCTTGTGTTCCATAATGGACTGCAAGGAGAATAGCCTCTCCTCGCACCCACAAGACTTATGATCTGCTAGTGGACCAGAATCTTAACTCTGTAGCTGCTGCATTACAATAATGTATTAGTACGTAGATGTTTTATCAGAAAATGGAACAGAAAATTAAAATTATGTTTTATAAGGAGAAATGTAATAGTAAATAGATTTTGTTTGAAGAAAAATGTAATAGTGCATATATGTTATATCAGAAGAAATGTATATTTTATTAGGAGAAAAGGAGAACCGAGCACTGATTAAGTGTGAGGTGGCATAAGCGACCAGCTGGGCCCTGACATACAGCAGGCAGTTATTGTTAGGAAGTTTCTACAATATGTAAATAGTGCTAGGTTTTTGATAGGTCTATTTGTGTGGGTGGGGATATAGGTCAGGTGACCTGGATATATTGCTCTGTGGGGTGTGTCTACTTCCTCTTTTGAAAAACATCCCCTGCATGTGTAGGATGTATTTTAACATGTATTTCTTTCCTTCACAGATGGAGCATAGGTTGGGCGGTAGAGGTCGTGTGTCACCATTTTTCTTGTCTGGCGCTGTGTAAAAAAGAAGGGGAATGAAAATATCTGTTTTACAGAGGCGCACCCTTTGTGTTATGCTGGGTCGTCTGTCTTCCGACGGTACCTGGTCCTCCTTAGGTGAGGTGTGCAAGTGAAGAGGTGGAGCCAGGTGTATTGGTGGGGGGTTTATCGATGACTGTTAGTTGTCGTTTTAAGTTCCAGAGGTAGCACACACCTGCTATTGCCACCTTGCTCAACCCTAAATGCTATAGTAATTTTCAAATTCCTCCATTTAGTTAATTATTTAAATAAACCTTTGCCCCCTTTAAAAGTTAATCAAAGTTGTCTGTGTCTTTATTTCAAGTTGTATGTGGCTGCTGTGTGTTAGGTTGTCAGCTGTTGTTCACTTATGTAATGGTATATGGATTTTGTATGAGGAAAAATGTAATAGTACATATATGTTATATCAGAAAGAATGTAATAGTACAACTCCAACCATAGGATGGCTCTTATGATTAGATCGGACGCTGAATACAGTGCTTCTGTCAGTGTCACTGAGTGCATTAAAGAAGATAACAGCGGTTACCCAGACCTCGTTGCTGGTGGAAAGGGGCTCACTGTGTGGCCCATTTTCAAGGGATCCACCCCACAACCCCATTCTCCGCTATTGGGGCCATTAGACCATGTTAGATGTTGCCCTATTGTTGCAGGCTGCAAAGGGCCGCCATAACAATTCAAGCTTCAGTCCCAAAAGGAAGATGTGCATTGTTTTTAATTCAGGACCTAGAAATATTTCTAAACCCCATGAAGAAACACTGTGCATTTGCATTGTTTTACCTTTAGGACTTGGAAATATTTGTAATTCCTGAAATGAAAACACTGTGCATGTGAAAGGGCCCAATGTGACTTAAAATGGATGATGAGATCCTTGATGGTGTACACCTGCAGATCATGGGGTGACTTTGCAGGATAGGTGAGTACTAGTAAGTACTTCTGTTAACTTGCCAGGCTGACTTATTCTAAAACCTGGATCAGGCAAGTAATGCAAAACCACTATTTTTATATGGAGCATTTAGTGTCATTCAACAAAATCATGAAGCATCCTATATAAAATGGTTTATTAAAAGATTAACCAAAAAAAGTTGAAAGTAATAAAACCAAAACTAGCGCTCATTGGGCTGGATCCAGACCTTGTTAAGTGCATGAACTTAGTTACTCCTGGGCTAAACCATGTTGATTTCAGGGGGAGCACCCCGGGCTTACCCCAACAGGGAACCGGGGTGACCAGACAAGAGGTAAAGAAGAAACGGGCAACTCACCGGTTTGTAGAGCCTGATTTCCGTCTGAGTGTTCGCTAGAGCCTCTGATGGTGGGGATAGACTGGAGCTGGTGGGACTTCGTCAGGATACGCACCTTCAGAGAAAACCCGGGAGAAGAACCGAAGGAACAGATAGAAAAGAGATAGAGCTAGAAAAGAGAGAAGAGAAAGTGGGAGGAGTCAGGTCAGTAGAATCTGACCTGAGACAAACTACGAGCAACAGATACCAATAACAAAAGACCGAAGAAAGGAACACGGGACAGACCGGACTGACACTACGAACGGGGGAGGGGCAATCACACTGACACTTAGACCGAAGGAAATCCCCTAAGGGATACAATTACATGCACACGGGAGAGCAAGGGGTTAACCACAAGGTTTAAACAGTAAGGGTAAGAGATGGGGAGAGACACAGGAGGAACACAGGCAGGAACCAGGCAGGACAGATATGGGGCACTCAAGAGTCACAGAAGAGATAAGGAGGCACAAGGCAAAGTGAGCAGGCTATGAGGCTAGAAGAAGCTATAACCGGCGCGTGAATGAGGGAGGCAGGAAGCTATAAAGAGGGGAAAGCCTATGGGAGCGGGCCGCGGACGCGCCAATAGCGGAGATAGGCTGGCGTCCAGGTTGCTAGGATACAACCCGACGCCAACCCGACAGAGAGATGGGATCAGCGTCCCTAACAACAAGCCGCGAGGGACGCCAGGGGGGGGAGAGACGCGAGCAGCAGACGCTGCTGACGGAGGGAGGAGAGAGGACGTCAGGACTGCAAGCATGCTGTTACATGCAGGTAAACTGAACCTATGGGAGTGGGTGGCCAGCGCGCAACGGAGCCTAACAGAGGGTTTTGGTAGCTTCATTGGTAAAGAACGGATGGATGTGTACAACATTGCGTAGGTAACAACAGCAGGTGGTAGGTAGGTCAACATAATCCCATATTAGATTTAATGCTATCGCTGGGCTGTAATCACACTTAAGTAAGTGTAGAATCTATGCGTGTTTTACAAACAGTTAAACTGCGCATGTCCAGAACCCAAATATATGCACAGAAACCATGGCCGACTGATTCACATACACAGACGTCTGACTTAAGATTGATGTATACACGGGCATGTAATGAGTCCCACATGCGTGGCTAGAGGGGCAAGACTCTTAATACAAATGAGCAGCACATGGGCTACTAATGTACAGTATGGGCGTGCCAACAGAATTAGGACTGATTTACAGGTAGGAGTGCCTTGCATAAACTAACATACGTATGGGGAAAATTAAGGTAGCCCTCGATCACTCGTAAGTTTAGGAACCGTGTTGTTTGCTGTGAGGCCATGCGTCTTCTCTTAGTTCAGCCCACACGTGCTGCGTGTTTTTAATCAATGGATGTTTGCCTTTAAATAAAAAAAATAAAGGCTCATTTATTTTATCCTATGCTGATATTACATTTTGTGTAAGACTTTAACATTTTAAAGGTGCCATTATTTCTTTTTATTTTGTGAAGGTTGTTTTTTAAATTTTCAATTACATTTAATTATGTGAACAAACACCATTACATTTACTTATATTTAACTGTATTGGTTGTTTGTGTTGTTTTTATTTTTCAAATGCTCATTTTTAAAATGTTTTATAAAATGCTTTTATGACTATTGTAAATTATGTCCTAACTATTCTTATTTCAAGGTTTATTTTTAATGGTTACTTTTGTTAACATATATGTGAGAACCAGTTGTTGTTTTTTTTGGGGGGGGGAATTACTTTTCAAAAGCCTAATCAGCGCGTATAGTTACATATCATTGAATCATAAGTAATGTTAAGCACCTAAACGCACGACCGATTCACAGCTTATAAAGTCCGCACGTACCTAATTATACGCAAGAAAGACTTACGTCCGTACGTTGCACTCCTGACACAGAGTGGTTAATCTGTGTCTTTCTTTACTCTGAATCGGTATTGTGGCTTTTTCATATTTAATTATATTTAAGTAAGTTTGCAATTTTACTCTTAAGTGTGAATCAGGTCCGCTGTTTCTGAAAGCCAGATACAATAGCAACATTTTACTTAATATCAAAGGCCCGGATCCAGGCTTGATAGTATATTCCGTATTTTAGCAACGGAGGCTCATGTACAGAACTTTCTATGGTATCTTCTACACAAAAGAGACCAGCGCATTCCCCCCTTCACCTTCATGTGCATTCTGCATGCAACTATGATACTGGATGGTATACAATGGTTTAGACAAGACCTTACCATACGATTACCATACCCATCCGCACCCACCATACGTAACGTGTACACATGGACACTGAATTCCACACAGAATGCCGCATCAGCAGCGTTTTCCAATTCTGTAAATAACATCATTATATAACATAACAAAAGGATAGAGAACCCTGTGTGCTGTCTAAAAGCTTGTAGCGCTGAAGACATACACAATTTCACAACCCGTATTTTCATTGTTCTGTTACCTCAGTCACTTTAGCACAAGGTAATTAGGATGCACGCCAGGTTTGTGATATTAGGCTTCAGCTTCTTCAGCCAGAACCTCATGGAATTGTTTCCTGACAAGTCCCATTCATCCTTAAGAGCACATAGTGAGGGTCTTCCTGAAGAGGTTACAGGAAAGGTCTGCACTAAATGTAGAAATATCTAATAGAGGGACACGGGGACAACGGGACAGTTTGGACTTGTTTGTATTTCTGAGGGAAGCATAATCTAATTCTGATTTATTATATTATGTTTATCATTTGATAATTTGTGTAATTGTTTTGTATGTGAGATCGCAGTTATGGGGGGAAATAAATACATTCGCTTATGGCAGCTGAGACTCTTAATCGGGAACTGTGCATAACCCGCACCTCCATAAAATTACACCCCAGATCAGATTCCCAGATCACTCACCTGACGTCTATCCTGGACAATTTCTGCTTCCTGCATTGTGATTGGTAGTTGACTCTCCCATCCACCAATCAATTTTAAGACCACACATTACTCTGATTGGTGAATGCCCAGAGCCAATAACCAATCAGCATGCTGCAAATTGCTTGAATGGCAGCTAGGAGGCTGGAGGAGTATTCTCTCTGGCTCTGCTGCCCATGTATAACCTACAGTCACAGCTGCTATCTATCTATCTATCTATCTATCTATCTATCTATCTATCTATCTATCTATCTATCTATCATAATAAATGTAAGAAGAAGACTACATGTACACATTGGCCTCTTTTAAAGAATTAAATCAACATTTATGGGAGAACTTCCTGTGTATTCACAAACAGTCCATCACTGACCTGATTTTTCTCATTCAGTGTATACTAAGCAACGGATTTCATGGGAAGCAGATTCACAAATGGGTAAATATTTAGGAAGAAAAACTATCTAAGAAAAAAGAAAATCCTAATTGTATACTGCAACAGCAGAGGGAGGCAAATTTAAACTGCAAACAAGTTGAGAGGTGGCATTCCCCAGCTCAACTCTAAATGATGTATTATTGAAAGCAATTTAGTATTTGTCGGCAATAAGTTAAATATTTCACCTCTATGCAAAATAAAAAAATTTAAACAAAATTGCTTCCCTCAAATTGCAACATGGTTTGTTCAGGAGCAGATTTGTTGCTAAAAAAAAAACCTAATCGGCCCCATTATCTTTAGAGCATTGATGAGGCTTTATCTTGAGATCTGGCATTGGTAAAAGAAAGCTTGCAAACATATAAATGTCTTGTGTAATAAATAAAGCATTTGCCATATCTCCGATTAATTCAAGATATGGGACCATGTCCTAAGATCTGATCGTGCTGTAACCACCTTTGGGAAACCATTGCTTACACTTTCGACAGCAGGAAACCTTTCGTTTTCCATCTGTTTTCACTTAAAGCGGAGCAGAATTCACACAATAATCCAGATTCCAAGCTAATAAGCAGTGTGTTCATACACGCATGTAGACATCAGGCAATCCAAACAAAACTAAATCATGAACCTAAACCTTGGGCCTTTCTGACCTTGTGTCCTCCTTACAGATTTGTTAGTTAAAGGTACATAATTATACGCACGTACGTTGCAAGCCAACACCCATGACACTCCCCTCACACGGACGGGTTATCGGTGACATACGCCTCCATAGAGCACCCTTATTTCATTGTGCATTTACGTGCGTATAATACTTCTGTACGTGCGTATGTAACTAACCGCACCCTCTAATGGTCATTTAAATACGTAACTCTGTCCGTACGAATTTCAACCACGCCCCTACGCACGCATGTCTCCAAGTGCGATTCACACGTATGTGCCTAATGGGCTTCCGTGCGTAAATTCAATGTAAATAGCATAAATAAAGTAACTACGCATGTGCAGTTTCTCCGATCCTAAAAATACGGATGGAACTCTGTGCAAAAACGGATCTGTGAATACGGCCCTACATGATTAAAGCTTAGTAGCTTTCACAGTTGTGTTGTCTCTCCACAGAAGCCTCCTTCTCAATGAACCAGATTGAGAGACACAAGCGGTACTCTTCACCCTGTTTCCAGGATTATTGGTTTGAAGACCCTGACTAATTAGAGTTGCAGAGAAGGCAACTTCACACTTGTACACTGACTTTGTAGATCACTGCATGTTAACTTCAATCTTCACCGTGTTTCCTATTTGCCAACTTACTTTATTTTAATTAAACCACATTTTACCACAAAAAAACACATTTTAATGGGCAAAAATCATCAGTAATTAAACATCTTGTCAGATGATCATATTAAATTTTAGTAAATTTTATTTGTTTTTAATATACGTATAAGTAAATATGTGTAGCTATCAGAAAACTATATACATGTTAGAATGGTGTATAACAGAGCAGGGTCGTCATTGGGAGAACAGCAGGGGCTATTGTCCCGGGCCTGGAGCTGATATGGCCCTTGATACTCTCATTTGCTCTATGGGTCAATGTGCAGGGAATAACTTAATGCTAGTCAGCAGTACCCCAACCCCTATGTGACATCACCGATGATGTCACGTGGGGCGGGCCTGCGGATGTGTCCCAGACCCCACAATTTCTGACGGCGGCCCTGTAACAGCACTATATTAAATGACATTAAATAGCATTGAATTAAGCAATGAATGTTCGTTTCATTGGATTATGGTGATGACGACTATTTTATATTAGATGTATTGTATGATATATTTTATAGAATGTCTGTGTTAGTACTCCTATTATAGTTTTGCTAAAGAAGGTTCTTCTAGTTTAAACTATCTTATATATTGCTGTGCAGGGGCATAACAACATGGGGTGCAAGGGATTTGGCTGAGGCCTGGAGGGGAGATCGGCCCAGAGCAGCCGGTTCTCCTGCACTGTAATCAAGCTGTCACAGACTGACAGCTTAAAAAAGGGCTCAGCACTATGTGTATGGCTCAGCACTCATACATGGGTGCCAAGCACTGTCTTAAGCTGTTAAGCTGTCGGTCTCTGACAGCTTGTATCAGGCAGTGTTCCCACCAGCTCCGCCCCCAGACCCACCTGGCCCGAGTCTGTCACCTTCCGTTCCTGTTGTTGCTTAAAGATATCACCTAATAAAATGTAACTTATAATAGATTCCTGTTAATTGCACATATCTGTGTTTTGCAGAAACTTTATTTTTGTTGAAAGCTACATAGTCCCACATCCCTGGAAAAGGAAGGAAAGGGGGTTAACTACTATGCAGGAGCTTGTAAGGGAACAATCAAATCAGATCAGGCCTTCTGCTGAATTTACCCATAAATGCCCTCAGCTTTATAATAGAGGCACAAGCTGGAAATCAGGCGTATGTGGGGAAATCTCCCCAAGTCTGAGCAGAGACACATATCTAGGGAAGGTAGAAAATTCACTAGACAGGAGAGATAAATGAAAACGCATTTATGTCTCCAAAAATACATTACCAGACATCTTCAAATCCAAACTTATCATCGGAAAGCAATGGTATGATCCTGAAAAGTAGAACTTACCTGCAAATGTCCAAATGTCCTCCAACTCACAATAGAGGCACACAAATGCGAATATATATATATATATATATCAGTTGCTGACAGGCAGAGCTGATTCACAGCAGCCAATTTAGAGACTTTAAGGGGTGTCTCCTAGGTAAGTTGGCTCTCAATTTATAAACATATATATGGGACCCAATACTGGGACTCTCATTGTTAGAGTTAGGACCACCATATACAGAAAGGCCTTGACGGTGGCTGGTGGCTTATCTCATATTTGTACAAATATGCGTAACGAACATTTCTGTGTTTTATTTTACAGATAGAACAGTATA
>WWET01005511.1:25575-36280 GCA_011038615.1 Limnodynastes dumerilii | reverse complement strand
TGGACTATTCTCCCATCTGAGGTGGTTGAGGCCAATACAGTAGAACAATTTAAACATGCTTGGGATAAATATAAGGGTATCCTAAATTGTAAACCAAATTGAGGGTAAATAGGGTCTAGGGTCAGTATAGTTTTGAATAAACAAATGGGCAGACTAGATGGGCCATGTGGCTCTTATCTGCCGTCACTTTCTATGTTTCTATATGTTTCTATAATAATGAAAGAGGGAGAGGGGAAGACCGCACAGACCTATGTAGTGATAAATTGAAATGCTAGTCAATAAGCCCAAACATGTAGGGAGGGTGCAACTAATAATGGTCACACAGCAATACACAGAAATAGGATCTTTGGAAAAGCAAAGACAAGTGGACCACTTGTAAGTGCACAACTAAATTGATTAATCACAGATTGATCTCAATGTGGAGTATAAAGTCACATGCCTATTAATTGGTTGAATTAAAACTTAGCGTTTATTAATATATGTTTAAAATAAAAGGCAAAATATAAAACACAAATAAACAAATCACATTGCTACCAAAGAGTCCCGCACGTATCAAAATTGTATTGCATATAAATACGAGTCAGCCAAGGAATCAAATATGATAAAGGGGGAGAGTGGGATACATGTAGTTGCACGGTACAGGGGAACAAATACACTGTCAAGGAATTCAAGAGATGACGGGGATAACCATAAACATATCAGTAACTCTGTGAGGTAATGACTCAAGTGGGTATAGGTATCTATCTGCACTATCACTGTTATAGATTCTACCATCATCTCCAGTGTGTCTGTCTGTGTAGTCTATCTGCACTGATCACTGTAATTGATTCTACCACTATTTCCTGTGTAGTCACCTACACTATCTCTGTGGAAGTTTTATCCCGATCACCTGGGGAAAGCCTGCTGTGTGGATTCCCCACTCCGTACTTACCTCTGTTTCTTGGTACTCCACTACTCCTTCCTATGTGCATCCTTGTACCTCTCTAGTCGGTTCTTCTTCTCCTGTGAGTTCGGTTCTGGGGACTGCGACCTGTTGTTGGGGCGCAGCCAAAGCTATCCCCACCATCAGGGGCCCTGGTGAACACCACCTGATAACTAGACACCGCGCCCCGGCAACCGCATGCGCAGTACATACAAAATAATTATGTCCCCGGCTAGCATAAATACGCTAACGTACTTTGGTTTGGATCTACCCCTTTATTGGTAACAAAATCATATAAACAAAACATGCGACAATACATTGTACATAGTATTAGAAGGAATCAGTTATACGTCTTCATACTTTACTGAAACATTTTATCACACAGGAACGGATCCGGACCCCCGCACGTTTTCCGTACGTGCGGGGTTCTGTACGTCCGAGAGAGAGGGGGGAGTGCACGCCCTCTGTCACTCCCCTCACTCGTGCGGGTACTGCCATAAGCCTGCATTAACTCTCTTGTGCGGATCAGCAGTCCATACGACCGCTGATCCTCAGCAGTGTGGGAGCCCCCTCCCACACTGTACACTTTGCATGCTTCTCACCTCCCACTTTAGCGGACGGAGGAAGCACAGCCCATTTCCTATGAAATGGGCTCGTACGGAACAAAGTTCTGTATGATTGTTTGTACACTAGGGTTACTATAGTAACCCTAACATAACATCTGGAGGGCACATGCGCCCTCCAGTGAAGTCAGGCCACTTATGCACCTTAAATGATCTGATGTTATCAGGTCTGGATAAGGTCCTGAATCACCAAAGCTTTTAATATAGAAAGAAAAAAGGTTCCCAGCGTTTCAGTTGTATAGGGGTTTTTTTTTGTTTTTTTTAAAGTTCTAGTACCAAAAAAAAAATACTATTCACTATTTCATACACCACACAATAATTAGGATGATCAGCCAATTAGCTTATACTGTGTGGCAAACGTCATTGATATGGTGGTTACTGTGCAATATATCGATCTTCATGGACATGGTATGCACTATACCACACACACTACACAAAGATCGGGGCTATTTCCCCACTACCCTGCAGGATCCTATCAGGAACGGCCCAGTGGTAGTCAGAATTGTTCAGGAATTATCAATGTGATTATCAGGTAGGAGCATTTTTGGACAAATCAGTCCATTCTATAGACCAGTGCTCCTCAACCAGTGTGCCACGGGATGTTGCCAAGTGTGCCGCGGTGTAATGCCTCCAACAGGAGAAAAAGCACTGGAAGACCTTGCAGATACATGAATGTGGAATACTGGAGAACTAAAGACACACGATTGGTTATACTGGAGAGGCTGCAGACACATGAATGGGAGCTGCTAGGGAGGCTGGAGAAACATGATGGGGGCTACTGGGGAGGCTGCAGACACATGATGGGGGGTAAAATAGGTAAATTAGTATTAAGAAAAAAAAGTTATTAGCTGCGATTTTTTTAATTTATCAAATAAAAATTAATGTAATATCTGTGTATGTACTTTCTAATTCCTGCTTTTTTTTGTATATTTTGCTTTTGGTGTGCCACAGAATTCTGGGAAGGGCTTAGGTGTGCTGAGGGTGAGAAAAGGTTGAGGAGCACTGCTATAGACTATGGAGCTGATCCAGAGGTTTTGTGCAAGCGTCACGCAAATGTGTCCCGGATATGTTATACATCCGAACAGAGTGGCGTGTTTCAGTTGAAACTCACAACTCGGGATAGGACATAGTGATAAAGGGCAGTCGTTTCAAACAGGCAAACTGATTCATATGGGCAGAGGCTGCGAGGTGTAGAGCAGCCTATACCATTGTTTCTTATTTACAGACTTATAACACCCCTTCTAACTATATATTCATAGGTGAAAAAAAATGACTGAGCATATTGTGCAATACTGAGCATACTGTGCAATACTCTGGTATTCAGGCTTAAACAATTAACTGTAGTGTAGCATTTGAGCAGAAATGCATATTAAGCATTCAGTCATTCACAAGTTTCATTTCTATATTTTTTACATGTGTAGGGCACTTTTCATATCACAGAGTGGCGACTCCCGTGTTTAGGTTTTGGTTCTAAATTTTCGGCATGTTGTTGGTTTTGGTAAAACACCTTGAAATGTTTTTGGTTTTGGAACTGGCTTTCTAAAAAAAAATGCTAAAACTGCTAAAATCATGTAATATATATGTATTTTTGGTCCTACAGTATTTTCAACATGAATAAAAATGATTTCCAGTCAAATCACCTCACATTATTATTTTGACCAGTATTGGTTAATGGCTGCAGTGGCTAAACTAAACGACAGAGCAGCAGCACAAACACCATAGAATATAGTACATCTGTGAAGCGTGGTGGCACAGGGCTGGCAAGGCTGGCAGGCAGGGGGACAGATTGATACATTTTTCTTTGTCTATCTTTCCATCTTTGTTCAACACCAAGGTGTAGATCTAGCCCTACGCGCTTGATACGTTACATAGCATAGTGTAATTACGCTAGCGTGCCTTCTAAGCCCTCCCCTAGGAACTCACCTCACATGTACGTACTTTAGCCGTTTTATGCCTACCAAACCCTACGTTTACTTTACACAGCGTAAGTACTGACATACGTATAGGCCTCACGTACTTACAAGCCTAAGCACAACCATACTGTACAATTTAAGTGTAATTACAGGTGTGGTATGGCTGGCACGCTCCTTTGTCTGTAATTTCTCAGTTAAAACACGTGACTGGTTCTTACGCTCTGAGTTACATGGCATAACATCTGCTGCGCACATGCGCAGTAAGTACTAATGGGCGCTTTTACGCACACAGCACGCGTAAAAACACGGGCGGCCTTAGTTCTGGATCTGCCCCACAGGGAGTAAGACCAGCTGGATCAAAACAAAATCTAAGCACCATGATGTAAACAGAATAAAGCAGCATATTTGATCAAGTCTTCCTATTTATATATACTGTAATGTAAACACATTTTTTATTTAAGCTTTGAGCATACTTCTTATGTTATGTTTTCAAGGTTTGTAAAATGCACCTCACTCCTTTATAGCAGGGGTTCTCAACCATTGGCCCTAGCACCATTGATGTTACTTGGACAACTGTCAGGTGTTACTCAGGGCAACTGTAGGTACAATACCAAATGGCTGAGGACTACTGGACGTATAACATACATGTTTTTTACTACTGTGCATGCGTAGTAATTTTTTTTACGACCGCATATACGCAATCTACATAAGGAAAAGTTACACAGATCATCTAAAAAATTTACTATGCATGCGCAGTAGTACAAAAACAGGAAACTACGGATGTGTATGCTATATGGTCACATAAATGTATGTTAATAAATTTAATGGAAATTGAAGTTGTTTAATTTTTTCTTGCAGTTAATGTAGTTTCACTTACATTTACTTTCAAACCAAACTAAATTTAATTTCACAATACAACAATATATTAGGTTTGCTGGGTGAGAGGGATGCATTATAACTCTTCACACTAAAGGACATATTGGACCAAATTCAGAGTAAAAATTAGAGGAAAGTTACACCTGAGCAAAACCATGTTAATTTCAGTGGAGCCAAATTCATTTTATTCTATGCATGCCGGGAGAATAATTTGCTTTTGCTTATTGCACACAGATACTGACCAGCTTCACTTTTACAATGTTATTTGGATTTGGGCTGGGAAACATCACCTCTCAACTGTAATAATTTTAATCTCAGATTTTCAATCTCTGAATGGCTATATGAATAAAAACATAAAGACATAGGGCCTGATCCAGACTAACGATGTTGCGCTGAGCGGACTAATGCTCAGCGTAACATCTATGCACTCCCCCCGACACTCCCCTTGTCTCAGCATAGTTACACTACACTCGGTTACGCCGGCTAAAGGCTACCCTAATTTCAGCCGGCGTAACCAAGTGTAACTACGCTGGGGCAGGACTGTAGTTACGGAAACGCTGCCCTCCCTGCCTCATTTGCCTGCCTACCCATCCCTCCTACCAACTCTAACTACAGCGTAGTTACGGCGAGGAACGGCCCCCTCGCCGTAACTACGCAAGTTAGGGACGCCCGAGCCTAAGGATCGGGTTTCCCTACCTACGCCGGGTAACATCTGCCCGACACATGCGCAGATTGACAGAAATGCCGATCTTACGCATACGCCCGCCGTACCTACTAATTCCAGATGTGCAGTGAAGGAGCGGCTAATGAAGGTGTGGCTAGTTTCAATCCTTAAGATCTATTCCAGGTCTCCACGGAGAGTTAATGTGTTAATGTGTTAATTAGTAATAAATACGCCGGTGCCCCAACAAGAAGACCTGGAAAAACATGGACCATTGCAAGCTTGGACGCCCTGCTCTAGTCATCATATTTGAATATATAGTCATGTGATCTAAGGATGGTCAGTTATAACTGTCAGTTTAATAATACATTCTATCATTACTTTATTACACTTTAATTCAGAGATAAAATAGACATACAAACTTATTATGCACAGGGGCTCACATGACTGTGACATGTGTATATAAACGAATGACTTGGTCAATAGGATTCACAACAGGGTTCAATACCAGGAAAGAAATTCACAGTCAAATTGTAGAAACATTAGCAGCTTCTTAATATTACACCTGACCTGCCCAATGATGGCAAAACATCATTAACCCAAACTGGAATTCATTTACCCACACGTATGCCTAATATGGCTCCTCCATCAAAGACATCAACAGCATTATGTTTCCAGCCATTGTGACACGTACACCACTTTCCTGTGACTTTTACATAGAAGACTAGTGAATGGCTCTGAGCTTTTGATTTGGAGGTAGGAGTAAGAAGAAGCTGAATGGAGCCTCGTGCTCAACTCTCGATAATTGACCCATTATGGGAATATCTGGACCCGAACCCTGATATAGAAAATCTGTTCCATCAGTTTAACTTTGCTTGAATTCATATAAGTAGCCTAATTAGTGATTTATAAAACAGTATCTAGTAATTAATTTGTTTATTTTTTCATTTTTATAAATTTTTTATCAAATATGATGTTTATTATGCGTTAAAGGTGTTTAATTAAATCAGCGTTGCCGACTTTTTAGGGCTTCCCTCCGGGAGAACCCAGAGGGAAGCAATTGATTTCTGCAAGGGGTGGGGCTTAATGACACAATTTATGCAAATGCTTTCATTAAGCCCCACCCCCTGTCAATCACTCCTGTAATTTCCTGCGTTTCAGGGGATGGACGGGGCTTGATGACATCATCAAGCCCCGCACATTACTAGTAACGCTAGGGATTATAGTTTAAATTCATAGCCGGAGGGGCTTGCGGGAGCTTTGCCGGCTCTCCCGGGATACCGGGAGACCTGCCCAAATTTCGGGAGTCTCACGGATATTCCAGGAGAGTCGTCAACCCTGAATTAAATTATATATATTTTTAAGTTATGTGTTCCTTTTAGTTTTTAAGTTTTAGCGCTGATTGCTACTCTTTATCTTCTTGTTAAGTACACACCTACTTTTGAAATATCCGCACACGTACTCACGGAGAGTTGAGGCAGCCTTTGGCATGTGGAAGTCTGCTACCAACCATAAGAACAGTGGGAGTGTCAGGGGGCTAGTTATGTGAATCTGAATGAGATCCAGCCCCCTGGACAGCTGACAGAGACAGAGCTGTGGATTTGTACATTTTTGTGTATTGGGGTCTCCACAGTTTAACTGCCCAGGGGCCATAAGTGGCCCTGGGGTTTGGGGGGAATGTGTGCCTTGTGCCCCGCAAACCCTAGGGCCGCCTCTGGCCCCTGGGCAGTTAAGCTGCGGAGATAATTTTTTTTTCTTTTTTTTTTTTTCAAGCCTGGCGCTGGGCCTTCACTTCCCGGACAGTGTGCAGTCACATACACAATGCCTGGACCCAGCAGTCTGGGCACCGTGTATGTGACTACAGGGCCGTGGCAGCCAGTAGAGAGCCGCTGGGTTCATCATCCTGGCGGTTTGTACTTGCTTCTGCGGCCTTGCGCAGGGTCTATACTACACAAATGCAAGCCTGGCGGCCAGTGGCGGGAGGGGGGTGCAGCCAGTGGCGCCAGGCTTGCAAACAAGACAAAAAAACTAAAATGACCCGCACAAGGCGCGGGCCCCCTGACCCTCAAATTAGGGAATAGGAACAGATGAGAAAAGGTGTTTGGACAGATACATGACAGAAGGGACCGCTGGACACATACAGGTTCACTCAAAATGGCTAGACTCATACAGAGACACACAGAATTGCCAAACACATACAGGGGCTCATAGGATGGCTGGACACATACAGGAGCACACAGGATGACTGGATACATACAAGGACATGGGTGGCTGGACACATAAAGGAACAAGCAGGATGACAGGATGGCTGGACACATACAGAGGCACGTGTGATGGCTGGACACATACAGGGGCACCAAAAAGAACTATACACATATAGGGAACACAGGACGACATCACTTATTCTGGGGGAAAATGGAGGGCTGGATACATACATGGGCACACAGAATGACTGGACACATACAAAACACACAGGATGGCTGGTGGCATACAAGAGCAGGACATCATGGTTGGAGGCATACACGGGCAGGAAAGAATTGTTGAAAGCATACAAGCATATGGAAGGACACATACAGGGATATGAAAGGATGGTCACCCTGAGTTGTTGAAGCAGTAGGACGATACACAATGGATTTGCAAGGTGCAGTGTAACAATTATCCTCTGCCCATGACCCTTTGACTATGTGGTTGGCCCTTCATGCCCCGGTCCATGCAGAATGGAATCACTTCTTTAATACTGGCAGCTATTGAGTGGTGTAGGGTAACAGAGCCCTAGAATGTTTTGTCATGACATGATATGATATTGGCTGAGGTTACACTGTTCTGAAAGGTTTTCTATTCTGGGGTGTTATAAGCAGTTTGCCTGCACCTTTTTGCCAGGAACGGTGGCCTTTTACAGTCTTTTATTGGTTTGCCCTGCTGTACAGTGTACCTCTGACCTCTGACCTATTGTTATCCCTTATTATGTATCCAGCCTTCCCTTCTTTCCCTTTATGTCTCCAGCATTCCCATTCTCCCCCTAGAATGTCTCCAGCCTTCCCTTCTCCACCTTGTTAAGTTTTCCTTCTTCTTTCAATAACTCAACTATTCACTATTTCATTTACCTTTACAGTTGACCCTGAATTTCTCTTCTTCATGTTTCTCTTCTTTCCTCCACAGCTCCCTGCTCACTGAATGACGCTGATGTGATCTTGGGAGGGAGTTGCTGAGGAGGAGCTGTGCGCTCCTACATGGACACAGTGTCCACTGCTGTTAATAATGCGTTAAGCAAGTTAGACACTGTGTCTGTACCGTGGCTGCATTCCTGGCCAGCGCCTCTTAAATTACTTTAAGCAGTGCAGCCATGTGATGCGCCATACGGCTGCACTGCTTAAAAATTATTCATACATTTTTCATTTAGAAGCTTTGAAGCTGTCACCTGGTGTTGTTTGCATCCTCCTAGTGATCCCCTGGCTCATAACATTTTACACACTTTTAGGACCGTATTCAGACTTCCGTTTTCACGGCGACTCCCGTGCGTATTTATAGATACGTTTCAACTGTGTATGTGTACTAACTTTTTGTACGTTGTTGACGTAGACTATTCGCACGGATGTGCCTTACGGACGGACGTATAATAGGCACGTGTGTAGAAGATACATCCGGATGTGCAACGCATATCCGGGCGGGAGATTTTGTGAAAATGGGCGGGGCGATGCATTTAAATGAAGGAAAGTGGGCGCGATTATCATGATACACACGTACAGAGGACACAGACGTACGGGACGGCACATGGAAAGATAGAGGTGGTCTATGGTGGTGTAAGACTATGGGTGTTCCTTGCTACGTGCGTGCATATATATATATATATATGATGACATCAGTTACACTCTGGCCTCTGACCTAATCATTTAAATAAAAGGCTGCCCCCTAGCGACCGAATGGTCATTAGGAGCAGTAAAGAAGACGAAGGAGGAGCCAGTCCCCCGCCGAGTCAAGAATAGAAGAGGCAGAAGAGCCGGACCAGAAGACCGGAGATCCCACTGGAAGCAAGCCGACGGCAGACTCCAATCAGCATAAGAAGATTCTACACTTCAAGCAAGTCTTCCCAAGAAAGATGGCAAGATAGCAAATGGTGATTGAAAACCACCACACACTACATCGCAATACACTTAGCATAGGACAGGGGACCACCGGAGGTAAGTGTACACATTAGGGGGTAATATTAGTTAGGGAAAAGGTTTATTTTAACATGGACACATTGTAATGTATATTGGTATGTTTTGTGTACACTGTATTTTTTTTATACCCGCAGCAAACAGTGCAGCATAGTTAGAAGCCTTACCATGCTGACGCTGATAGCAATGCTTAGCCTTGTAGTTCTATCAGCACAGCATGGCTAAGACTTTCCAGCATGCTGCACTTGGTGATTTTTTTAAACTCCCGTGAGTTGCCGCAATTTTTTCAGGGACAAATCGCGGTGCTTTTCAATAGAAAACCACTGCGATTTAGACCTTGCAAAATCGCAGCAACTCTCGTGAGTTATAAAAATTTGCCTCAAAATCGCATGTTAGTGAATTCTCTGAATTCACAGTAAAAATCGCATTCAAATGGCGGCAAGATGCTGCGATTTACATTTGAAGGGAAAAATCGCACTTTGTAAATATACCCCTTAGACAGTATAACTTATCAAACTGCAAAGATTCCAGTTGAGATAAAAGAACAGCTATAAATTAATTAATTAATATTCTAGCATCTGTACATATTGATCATAGCACAACCAGGATGCATTTAATTATCATTTTTATTATTTAATTCAACTGCAGAAAGTGCAATGATATTCACCACTGTGGCCTATCATTCCTGGAGTAGTTTAATACAGTTATAACGTTCTGATAAATATAACTCACAAGCTTATATAAGTTCCATTAAGTCCCATCTAATTTCCACATTTCCTTAAACCTGTGCATTATAGTTAATCGAGTCACTATATGCAATTAATTAATATACCCTATAAAAGATCTTTACTAAAGTGATTATTTTTTCAGTAGAGCTGTAGGTCTTGTTTTTTCTTGTTCTTTTAAACATCTAAATTTCTTTTGGTCAATACATTTTATTTTCATATAAAAAGAACCAAGGACCCCATAGGGCCGCAGGGCCATAAACGGCAGGCAGGTGCCCATAGAACACAGCAGGCAGGCAGGGGTTAAGTTTAGTAGAGTGGGTAGGGTAGGAATAGGGGAGGGGATAGTGTGGAAAAAGGGGTGGATAGAGCTTAAATAGGGGTAACAGACTAGGGGGTAGGCACTCGTCGAGAGGATTCACCCACCCTCCCTCCCATAAAGTTTAAGTTTTTGTGTTAACCTTTTTCTTCACAGACGGAACATGGCGGAGCGGTAGCGGTTGGATAGAGCTTAAATAGGGGTAACAGACTAGGGGGTAGGCACTCGTCGAGAGGATTCACCCACCCTCCCTCCCATAAAGTTTAAGTTTTTGTGTTAACCTTTTTCTTCACAGACGGAACATGGCGGAGCGGTAGCGGTTGAGAGGTCAGTAGAGAGGTGGAAATGCGGGTGGTCTCGATCTAGTAGAAAACACAACCCGGTAAGTTAGGGGTGCCAAGCCTCAGCGGTAGGCTCCTTCAAATTATCACCTTGCGAGCATTCATATGGGTCGAGTGTTTACTGGAGGATCGGGCGGGGGGCGCCAGAGGGCAAGGTGGAGGACCTCT
>WWET01005511.1:0-19474 GCA_011038615.1 Limnodynastes dumerilii | reverse complement strand
CTTTATTTGCAATTGGACTTTTATGTGGACATTTTTGGACTCTTTGGAAATCATATTTTATCACTCCCCCCCATTCCCACTACATTTTTTCCTACTCTATATTTATTAATTAATTAATTTGTTTAATATTCCACTATTTATTACCACGTGCCTTCTATTTATTTATTTATATATTACTAATATATGTAATTATCGGTGACTATTTTTTATGACCAGTTATCTGATTATGAATCAATATATTGCCCTATGAAATGTAATTGTTTGCTCATTTATTTATTCATTTATTTATTTATGAATTTGTCTGGCATTCTTCAACTATAATATATCTATTTTAGTTATATTGACATAGTTATTATCACTATTTTGAGATCCCCCCTCCCCCTTTTTTAGATAGACTTATTGATACATTTATTGGGGTTTAGGTAGATTACCCCACGGAGGAAGTTTGTCGGATGCAGGGTCAGCGCCCAGACCCACTCAGTTTATTTTACATGCTCATGATGTTGGTCACTGGTCATTAGGATGGGGTCTGTATTGGGTGTTGGACACTAGGATACTCTCTGTATCAGTCAGTGGTCACTAGGATGCTCTCTGTATTTGTCAGTGGACACTAGGATACTCTCTGTATTGGGTGGTGACCCCTTGTATACTCTCTATATTGGGTGATGGTCGTTAGGATGCTCTCTGTATGGGGCAGTGGTCACCAGGATGCTCTCTGTATTGGTTAGTGGTCACTAGGATGCTCTGTATTGGGTGGTGGTCTCTAGGATGCTCTTTGTATGTCACTCTGTATTGTACAGGGGTTGATGAAATGCGGATTAATGACTTTTACTTATGGTTGAAATAAAGGTACCCATGTGTCCCAGATAATTAGTTATACTTTGCATTAGTTTTGCAAAATTTTAATACATAATGAATTGTGCGATGTGTAAAGCTACATGTGTAACATAACTACAAATGATCTATAATTTTATCAAACATTACCATGAGTCATTATTTCTTACTTTATATTAAACACTTGAGTACAACTTACACGGCATCTTGTAATATTATAGCCATAGCTGCCATAAGTAGAAGAGTAACGAGCAAATATAGCTAAATCAGTGCTATTAAAGATCATGGCAATAGCACTGACAATGGAGCTGATGATGTTCAAGGCCAGGGAACCTTTCACCTGCGGAGAGGAAAAACAGGTCAATACAATGCAATAAAGTAAGACTATTTACTTCTGCGTGATCAGACTCCCATGGAATAGATCCAGAGGGATCCACTAGCTCTGTGCTGCACTCTCCAGATATATGTCCATCTCATTATAATCACTACGCATGACCCGTACGACGAGCACAGAATTCCTGGTAGTATGGAGGACTGGAGGGGGACACGCAGAGAGTGAATGTCTATAATGTACTTGTTAGATGATGCATTTAGCCATCCGGGTGTCCTGCCCACTCGGAGGCTCTGTATTTTGGTGTCCTGAATGTCTCCAAGCAGCTGGGACGCAATGCCCTTTGGCCCATTCATTTGGTGCTCTTTTGTCAGACAGACCTTAGCTGGTGCTTAGCAGCAGAGGCCTATCCTATCACACACTAGATGCAGGTCTGGGGTTTTCTCCTGATTGGTCCACCACCCTTTATATACCCGGCAGTATGGTTCATTCACTGCCACTTATAGCGTTGTACTCTGTCACCTCATATTATGCTCCTTGTCTTGCCATGTGTTACTCGTGTTCTTTTGCCTAGCTTCATGTGCCTTTCCCGTGTCCATTCTCCTTAGCGTCTTCCTCTGTCTCCTTTTTAGCCGGTTAACCTGTGTCTGTCCCATTGTACTTGCCTCCTCGTCGGTCCTGCTGCTGTCTCTACCGAGTGATAGTTTTCTACTGGTCTCCTATTCTCCTGCAGTTCTTTACCTGGGTCCCATTTCTGTTACTTTCCCTAGAAGTACGGTCCTGGGTTCTCTGATTCTGCTTTACTCTGCTCGGTACTAGTACCAGGTGGTGGGCCCAAGCCTGCTGGTTAGGCCTCATGTGTTGTATGACTCACTTTGGGCTTCGGTGTCACCTGCTGTGTCTGGGTCAATATGTGTTGGATTATCTTTTTGGTGGTAGCAGTTTTGGGCTTGTGCTCCATCAGCAGTGCAAGAGTCGCCAAGTACCGAGTCACAGATTCACAGTCAAGTCCGTCCCCACCAGGGCTGTGGTGAATACCAGATCTGAGGTTAGATTCCGCACCCAGACATGCTTTAACAGTACGATGACTAAGAAGGAACGTACACGTGTGAGCTAAGCCTCGCACCTCCATTGGAAGTTTCATTCTTTGGAAACCTGAATGGACTGGAACTAACTGAACTGCAAATATTCCTACACCTGGAACCAGCTAAATGTGCAAAACACAAGTCTCCAAGCAACGTCCTGGAGAACCTGCTATCGGACAACTCACCAGGCAGATGTTGGGTTTAGCCTGAGCTGCAATGGTCAGAGATCCTGCAAGGATGTACTGCAAGAAAGGAGACACAGACGTCATACATCATATACAGAATGTAAGATCTCGTCTGATGCTATGTAAAGAGCCTCACTTATAGTCAGAGGAATCCGCACTTTTATGGTGCTAGGAACAGGAGAATGTGAAAATGGGAATTTTAACTTCAAGAATGTGTAATCAGTTGTACATGAGCTGATGTGATGTTTCTCTGCATCACATCCATTACCCTAACACTACCCCTCCCTGCCCCGCAGCCTCACCCTAACCCCTCCACCCTAAACCCTCCCTTCCCCGCAGCCTAACCCTAAACTCTCCCTTCCCCACAGCCTAACCCTAAGACTCCCCCATGCAGCCTAACCCGTCCCATCCCATCCCCGCAGCCTCAACCTAGACTCCCCTCCCTGCAGCCTGACCCTAACCCTCCCTTCCCTGTAGCCTAACCCTAAGACTCCCCTCCCCGTAGCCTAACCCTAAGACTGCCCTCCCTGCAGCCTGACCCTAACCCTCCCTTGCCTGTAGCCTAAACCTAAGACTCCCTTCCCCGTAGCCTAACCCTAAGACTCCCCTCCCTGCAGCCTGACCCTAACCCTCCCTTCCCCGCAGCCTAACACTAAGACTCCTCTTCCCGCAGCCTAACCATAAGACTCCCCTCCCCGTAGCCTAACCCTACGACTTCCCTACCCACAGCCTAACCCCAAGTGTCCCATCCCCACAGCATGACCAGATTTACTAAACTGCGGGTTTGAAAAAGTGAGATTCTAGCTCTCACTCTCCTTTCCTTTACTAGAGAATGTCAGATAGATTCTGATTGGTTGCTATGGGCAACATCTCCATATTTGTTTTCCGCAGTTTAGTACATCTAGCAATAAATCTCCATTCACTTCATTTTTTCCTGTTTCCATACACCTGTTCTAATGTCCACACCCCTCCTCTACATTTCCACTGTATACATTTCAGCATTAATTGGTGGAAAAATCTGTCATTACTCACAAACACTGGGCCCCAAAATGACACAGCGGAATACTGCGTAATAATAGAGGTGGAGAATATCAAGGCCACACCCAGCGCGACTTCTAGGACACCGCAAACAATCAGCAAAATCTGAAGGAAGAGGAGAGAAGATCTAGTCCGATTTCCAATGTGTTCTGTTATTACACAGTTATAGGGCCAGATTTACTTTAAAAGTGGAGATGTTGCCCATAGCAACCAATCAGATTCTAGCTCTCACTTTCTTTTTACATACTAGGGAATGTCAGCTAGTATCTGATTGGTTGCTATGGGCAACATCTCCACTTTTCCAAACCAGCAGCTTAGTAAATCTGATCCATAGAGTTTATAACTGTCCCGTTTGTCCCCATAAGTGGAGAAGGGGTTTTGTTTGTTATTTTATTACACGTAGCTGGTGCTGTAAAGCAAACAGTGTGTCAGTTACCTGACAGTAAGTATTCCACATATTGGTTGAATAATCTTGGCCTAGTGCATTTTGGGAGCTGTAGGCTGAAAGTAGTTCATTACTGAAATGTTTCTCATGGGACAGACAAGACTACATTTCCCAGAATTCCTCAAGCAGGATTCAGGGATCACTCATCAGGAAGCCCCTGCCAGGAGGACTCCAGTGGTGGAGACATAGGTTTGGGTTTATTCATCCCCCCTGCTTCCACACTGAGTGACAGACTGTGTGGGCACCAGGTATCACACACATTTTTGGCAGCTGACGCCCAGGACGGTGCAAGATACACCCACTTTCAGCAAAAGACAAACCCATTGGTCAGCACACTACACGCCCCCCTATAACATGCCACTACACTTTGCCTCTCTCTCCAGTTCTCCATTGTTGGTTGTTTTGCATTAGTGGTGGATGTGTCTTATTGATGGCTTTGTCTGAGAATATAAATAGGGGACGGATGGTGGCGTAGCTGCCCTTTATAGAAGGAAGACTCCCTGTTGGATGCCTGGGATGACAGCACTGAAGACTTAGGAGCCAGAAGGCTGCAGAATTGTAAGTAAAAATGTTTTTTATACTTTTTACATTTAAATTGTAACATTTAAATTGTAACATATTTTATTTGGGGATAGTAATAATTTTGTACACCATACTTCATGATGCACAGTCCCGGGCAGCATGACATGTTGCCACTTGTGGTACTACAAGACACAGCATGCTCTACCAGCCATAGGCATACAGTGGCTTGTAGTACTGTAAGTGCCAGCAACGCTTGGGGCCCACAGCAGTGTCTGCAGCAGTGGCTTGCAGGGAACCCTTATAATTTTGGGCCCTCTTGTCCCCTCCTGGTATCCGGTCTGAGCGCCAGCATGCCAAAGAGTTAACGGCAGCCTGGAGCTTGCTGCACCATGTAGTTAAACATAAGAAAGGTGGGGGGAGGAGGGTACATGTTTTTATAAATCTTAATTAATTTACTTTTATTATTATTTGCTACACAAAGCCATTGGTTTGAAGACTTCAAAAGTGCAATGTCTTGCCGCCACATTGAGATCACCACCACAGATCGCCCATTAGTAAATGTGGTGTGGGGTGATTTCAAAGCAACCCTTGGTAAATTTAACCCCTAAGTTTGAGATGATTGATAGACAAACAAGATGAAACGGCAAAGAGACATTCAGATACACTGGTCAGCAATGATGGTGAGAGATCAGGGACGGATAGGTAGATTTGTGTATCATCTGCATAGAGTTTATACTGAAATCCAGATGACGTTATTAGTTGTCCAAGGGAAGAGGTATGGATAGAGAAGAGCAATGGACTTGTGGTACCCCAACAGATAGAGGAAGAGCAGGGGAGGTGGGCAGAAAGATCCAGGAGAATTACGAAGGTTCATTCAAGTTATAAAGTCTCCATTTTTTCTCCAGTAAAGCACCTACACCTGAAGCTAAAACTACAGTCACTCCTTATCAGAGTCTCCGTCTAACCATATACATATTTCACAATGTTGATGCCACTACTGCAAGGCCACTTGGAATGTTCTTTTGTTGGGTTTGTTGAGACCACTGAAAAATCACTACTCTGGTTCATTCTCACACGATGTTCACCCTTCTACGAACTTTCACCTTGAACGTACATTTTACACATCTACCACGCCTTCTCAACTGTTTCACTCAACTGATGATGAATGACGATGAGTGTTAACCCATACAGATGGACAAAATGGATGATAACATGCTGCCCTTGAAATATAAATGTCATGCCACATGGCGTCATGTTCCACCTTCTAAGAACTGGATGGTGGAGCCAACAACTGTAAAGAATGCCTGTGTCTTTTTAAACATACCCCGAGTTCTGCTCCCACTGAGAAAAATAATAGGAGAAATGAAATGCACCTCGTAGAAGACCTTTAGATTTAGCAGTGATTAAATCCATGACCACTCTAGTCAGTGCAGTTTTGGTTGAGTGTTGAGTATGAAAGCCCAACTGAAGAGTCGAGTTGGAGCTGGGAAATGGGCCGATAATTTGGGGATCAGCATTTTGTTTTGTTTTTTCAGAACTAGAGTGATTAACGCATGCTTGAATATAAACAGGAAGATACCAGTAGAGAGAGAGATTGCAGATTATAGTTAAGGTTGGAAAAGGCACATAAGATAGACATTGACTGATTTGTGAAGGTACAGGACAAAGAAGATAGGTAGCAGAGTGGGAAGATAAGACAAGAGCAGATAATTCCTTGTTATTTGTGACTTAGAATTACGACATGGGGCCTGATCCAGAGCTATGCTGGCCCGCTGTCCATAAGTACGGCCTGCGTAGCTCTGGTGCACTCCCCCTGTGGCCAGAGTAATTAAGGACTGTTGCGCCGGCTGAAGTGTACCCTAACTTCACCTGGCGTAACAACCTGTAATTACGCTGGCCATGGGATCGTAAGGCCCTAACCCAGCCCTCCCTTACTGATTTCCCTCTCCCCCCCCCTACCTTCCGTAACTACAGCATAGTTACGGTGCTGGATGCCCCTTCCAGGTCACTCAGAGACATTGAAATGCCGTTCTAACGCATATGGCTGCCATAAAAACGATGATGGTCGTAGGTCTGGATCTTCCCCATGGTGTCAGATTGTGGATAAAAGGGGCTGAGCAATATTGTACAGGGTTGCCGACTCTGCCGGAATATCCAGGAGACTCCCGAAATGTAGGTAGTTCTACCGGTATCCCGGGAGAGCTGGCAAATGTCCTGCATGCCCCTATCAATGTCTATTGTAATCCCTAGAGTTGCTAGGTATGGATGTCATCAAGCTCCACCCACCCCCTGGAACACTATGGATTACAGTAGTGATTAGGGGCAGGGCTTAATGATGTGATTTGCATCAATTACATAATTAAGCGCTGTCCCTTTTGCAGAAATCTATGGCTTCCCTCTGAGAGATCCCTTTAAAAGCAGTAGTTGATGAGAACTTCATGAATAATGCAGGATCTTGGACACAGAGGATGGTGAATTTTGAACAAGAGGGCTCAGTAGGGAGTTAAATGTATGAAACAGGTTTTTGGGGTTAGAAGCCTGAGTAGAAATTAGAGATTGAAAGTTGGATTGTTTGGGATGTACCAACGCATTTCGATAAGTGTGATAAGTGTTGGTGTAAGTTAAAAAGTAATCGCAACAACGCTGTATGCACCAGCGCTCTGCTTTGTAGGAGAGTCTTTTAAGGTTTTGTGTGTTGTTAGTGTTCCGTGAAGTTGTCGTGGTGTATGAGGTGTAGCTGGAGCAACTTGATCAAGGGCAGCTGCTAGGTTATGGGTGAGGGCAGATATCAGGAGAGTGTAACTTTGACTTTTTAAACACTTACCCCCAGAGCTTTTGGTTTACTTTTCAAAAATGTTCTGAAAACACGAGAAACTGAATCTGTATTTTGTTGTGTGACCCAAGCGGTGAGCCACTGAGGCAAGGCCGCAGAAACCTTCATCTCCTCTGTAGCAGGAGGAGCAGCGGATGCTGTGGGACGGGGAATGGCACATTGGTGAGAGGGTGTTACAGATGTATTGGAGTCGGGACCATCATTGAAGCCATCAGGCAAAAAGAGCTCATAATTTTCTGTTGTGGCTTTATCTACTGTTTCCAGAGACATGATGGAACCTGGCACAGAAAAGAATAATAAATACAATTGTGGAAAATAAATAACCAGCAAACTGCTAAATACTTATGTGTGTTGGAGGGTTATGTAAAGGTTTATTTCCTTTCTCCTTGAATTGTTTATTTAGCGTTGTACTTTGTTCTTCAAAATCTGAGATCTTTGTACAATTGCATCTCTTGCAAACATTCCCGCAGGACAGTTTAGGAGGTTGAGACACAATTGTACAAAGATCTCAGATTTTGAAGAACAAAGTACAACGCTAGCTAAACAATTCAAGGAGAAAGGATATAGACCTGAACTAACAGGCCTATACCGATACACTCAACACAAACAGAGATACGCTGTTAGGGTACAAAGACAGAATACCAGAAGAGGGCACTACAGAAACCACCAAAGTCCATTTTATCACCCAATATAATAATGACATAAGAACACTCAGGTCCATTCTACACAAACATTGGCATATCCTCAAAAAAAGATGACATTCTAGGTCCGTTAATAGGGGACAGACCTGACATGATCTATAAGAAAGCTCCGAACTTACAACAAAAACTAGTCAAAAACCACCTCAAAAACAGGACTAGCACGACATGGCTAGAGATGAACAAAACAAAAGGTTTCTTCCACTGTATTAGCTGCTCCAATTGCAGAGCATTGGAGTGCCAGCGCACAAAGGCGATCAACACATTCACCTCAAGGGCCACAGGGAAGTCACATAATATCACAAGTACGATCACCTGCCACACCAAAAATGTTGTTTACTTACTGAAGTGCCCCTGTGGCCTGCAATACATTTGCAGAACAATAAGACCATTGAAAGACCGCATAAGGGAACATATAAGTAATATCAGAAATGGATATGAACTACATAGCGTATACAATCACTTTAAATCACTACACAACAGTGACCCCAAAGGACTCAGATTCATGAGCATTGAGAAGATAGATAAAGATTGGAGGGGGTGGGACCATTCATTTGAGACAGGGTGGGGAGACCATTTGAGACAAATTAACAAAGTAGAAATTAAATGGATATTTCTTCTTAAGACTATGGCACCAAGAGGCCTAAACATAGATTGAGAGATCCAGGGGATATTATGATATGTATGTGTGTATATATATTTCATTTAATCACACTCTCTTTACCAAGCACAAGCAATCATATATTGCTCTGTTTATACAACCTATCCAATTGTACCTTTGATTCAGTCCAACAACCGCTTGTTTTTCTATCGGTTACCCGATACGGTCATAACCATATGTTGTATCACCATAGGCCCCTATCCAAGCTCTATACCATTCCAGCTTCATGCCCATCCTTGTATGTCAATTCCTAAAGCACCAATCAAAATTGGTGTCCCACCCTGTTCCAGCTCAGACCCACCCACCAACTTTATAAACTCTTACCCCACATGGATGTCCACCTAATACCCCTGAGGAAGGCACCCACGGTGCTGAAATGCGTTTGTAATATATCACATCACAGCACCAGTTGCCCATCTATTAGACCTATTATTTTAACAATAAAAGACTTTCCTGAATCACTGTTCCATGACTCAGTCAGATGCTTCCCAGTAACAACTATCTCTCCACAGCGTGGTAATCGTTGCGTAGACTACAGCGTACCGGAGACGGGAAGCCAAAATCACTAGTGACGTCAGCAGAGATGCCTGAGGGGAAACCCCGGGGAGATCACTTTGACGAGTGGATCCAAATCCATGCTACATAACATGCTGCTGAACAACACACCGCAACACCACCCTTTAAGATGGAGCAGGAGGACATCGGGAGAGGCACCAACAGGCATCCAGCAGCTAGGAGGACAGAGAGAGCGAGGACAGAGAGAGCACGAACGGAGCTGGCACAGACAGCTGACTAAGAACTAGCAGATTGGCTACTATGCAAGTGGAGTATACAGTACAGACACACAGGACAGGGATGGACAGCATAGTGCATAATATACAGTACAGACATACAGGAAAGGGATGGACGGCATAGTACATAATAATATACAGTACAGACATACAGGACAGGGATGGACAGCATAGTACATAATATACAGTACAGACATAAAGGAAAGGGATGGACGGCATAGTACATAATAATATACAGTACAGACACACAGGACAGGGATGGACAGTATAGTGCATAATATACAGTACAGACATACAGGAAAGGGATGGACGGCATAGTACATAATATACAGTACAGACATACAGGACAGGGATGGACAGCATAGTACATAATATTATACAGTACAGACATGTAAGACAGGAATGGACAGCATAGCACATTACAAAGTACATAGTGCAGAGGTGCTCAGATATGGCTTTTCATTCTAAGATGTTAATTTCCAGCCATGCTGAGAAAGTTGGATTGCAATCTATTACTAAATTATTAAAGGTTTGTTTATTTACCATTTAATAGCTGCTAACTCAGACAATGAAACTGACATCACCCATTATCTGATCTCTGTAGGAAGCTGCTAATTGTTAAGTAAACAAAGGTTTAATGATTTCACCTTTTTGGGGTCATTGTAGACATCATCTTCGGGGGATAGTGGAGCACCCATATGGGCAACTACTGATAACTTTTTAAAATGTAACCTGATATAAGACAGCCCAATATCCAACCCGCCTGTAGGGCAAAGAACTTCTTGCCCCAAAACCCAAACCTTTTGGTTACAACAGTTTTGGGGCATCTTCCTATTGAAACCGTTTACTGCACAATCCAATATAAACCATGTAAAATTCCACTTAACTACAATGTGAGGGCAACAAAAAGCTCTGGTTACCATTAAGCCATAACAGAGCTGATTTGGAACCATCTAGAATTATTATCGTCTAGGAGTGGAGGACCGGATTCACAGTTCCGTATTTACTGCGTGCGCTTTTTTACGCAGGCCCGTAGCAAGGCCACACCCATGACCCATACGTACATGCATATTTATCTAACCGCGTCCTCAAATGCCAATTTAAATGCTTCCCCCCGCCCACTTTTCACTTACGGATAAAATCCACGCTCCTCCATAAGTGTGTCCGAAAGTACGAATCACAAATTCGTGCCTAAAGTACTGACGTGCGTAAATACTACATCAATTGCGTGGAAAAAGTTACTACGCATACGTTGTTTATCCTTTCCTAAAAATACACACGCAGTCCGCTGCAAAAACGTATGTGTGAATACAGTCCGGAGTTAGTAAGTTAGTAAGAACAAGCACAATGACTTGTAGTGTTACAAGATAGCCGGTGAGTACTTACTGTAGTAGCAGAGGACGCTTTAAGGCTTCTCACTCGCAATAGTTTGTCTGTGACCGTACCGATTGCCCGGCTAAGCACAGTATAAATATATACAGCGTCTCAGTGCATCAGGTTATTGTCAACACTTTCACTTTTATGTTTGGTCACTACAGAAAGCCGTTGGGCACCGGTTATGTCCTTACCTGTAGATTTACTTGGCAGATGACAACAAAGATTAATAGTTGGTTGGTTTGTTTGTAAAGAAATGTAGCCAACTTTTGACATTGAATGGAGCAAACATGGAAAAAACATTGCCCCATATGACAACTATGAACATTTTATTCTAAATTCTCTGGCACCGAAAACCACCGTGAATAAATCTTACAAGAGTCCTCCCCAAAGTATTTATGGAAATGAACCATTGCAATGCATTGTCTAATGAGCAATCGTCTCCACTTCTCTATTCCAGATTTACTTGATTTGCACCAAGGGTTGTTAGATAGAGATAGCACTAAATTATGTGTTTTCAGGTCTACTTATTGATAACACTCACAGGGTGAGTTTACAAATTCAAGAACATTTTAGCAAAGAGGGAGTAAAACTTTTTATTTGTAGTTATGGGGAAAAAAAAATGTTTTATGATATCAAACTAATACATTACCGGGCAAAGACTTTGGACTCTGGTCCAAACATCCAATTTTCGAATCGGCCGTTTCCTACCCAGCAAGTTGCGAACTGGCTGGGATTTCGATTGCATATGCCTCGATGAGGCATAGCAATCAATCCATGGAGCACCAAAAGCTCCATGCTCCAACTGAACTTTCGGATGTCCCTTTTTCGGAAATCAGATTTTTTGTCCGGAGATTGTAACCGCGTGAGGTGTATGTTCTGCAAGCTGTGACATTGTTTCATATCCAAGTGACGTAAAATATTTGGGTCGGGCTGGCGATTTTAGCTCACAGTCACTTTTCACAGAGGGCAAAACCCAAATTCACTTTAAACAAACTGAAAAAGAGTAATTGATTTTCCTCACCAAAATGTCTTGAAGTATATAATAAAATGTATTAACAAAGTACATGCAAGCGCTGTGATAACATTGGGGTAGATCCAGAACTATACATACATACATACATACATACATACATACATACATACATACATACATACATACATACATACATACATACATACATACATACATACATACATACATACATACATACATACATACATACATACATACATACATACATACATACATACATACATACATACATACATACATACATACATACATACATACATACATACATACATACATACATACATACATACATACATACATACATACATACATACATACATACATACATACATACATACATACATACATACATACATACATACATACATACATACATACATACATACATACATACATACATACATACATACATACATACATACATACATACATACATACATACATACATACATACATACATACATACATACATACATACATACATACATACATACATACATACATACATACATACATACATACATACATACATACATACATACATACATACATACATACATACATACATACATACATACATACATACATACATACATACATACATACATACATACATACATACATACATACATACATACATACATACATACATACATACATACATACATACATACATACATACATACATACATACATACATACATACATACATACATACATACATACATACATACATACATACATACATACATACATACATACATACATACATACATACATACATACATACATACATACATACATACATACATACATACATACATACATACATACATACATACATACATACATACATACATACATACATACATACATACATACATACATACATACATACATACATACATACATACATACATACATACATACATACATACATACATACATACATACATACATACATACATACATACATACATACATACATACATACATACATACATACATACATACATACATACATACATACATACATACATACATACATACATACATACATACATACATACATACATACATACATACATACATACATACATACATACATACATACATACATACATACATACATACATACATACATACATACATACATACATACATACATACATACATACATACATACATACATACATACATACATACATACATACATACATACATACATACATACATACATACATACATACATACATACATACATACATACATACATACATACATACATACATACATACATACATACATACATACATACATACATACATACATACATACATACATACATACATACATACATACATACATACATACATACATACATACATACATACATACATACATACATACATACATACATACATACATACATACATACATACATACATACATACATACATACATACATACATACATACATACATACATACATACATACATACATACATACATACATACATACATACATACATACATACATACATACATACATACATACATACAGGCATACTTACGTACTTGATACATTTCTTCCATCCTCCTTAGGGTCATGTTTTATTTATTGGTGTACGCAATGTAATTTGAGCTACATCCGTGTAACATTTCTACATCTCATGTTCAAAGTTCACAATAATCTATAGGACATATGATTGTACGCATGTTCTATAATACATTTTTAGTGCGTGTCCTGACCTACAGATCAGTCCCGTGTGAAGGATTCTTCGTATATTTGTAGTTCGTCGTATCCGCATTAGTACGCACGGGCGTACGTTCGCTTCATACAACGTATACGCAGTAGTACGGCCGATATATGGGTGTGTTTTCGTACGGCCGATCACTTGGTCGGGCGTAATTTTACCCCTAATACGCTCAGCGTACGTACGCAATTGCGTACGTACGATATCGTTGCAATATCGTAGCTCTGGATCAGGCCCATGGTCACATGGATTATGTAACACTACAGAAGGGCAAATATACCTTTTGGACAATTATCAAGGGGATGTCACATTGTTTGAATTAAAGAATGGGCATAGTTAAATACATTCAAAGAGGATAGCTTATTTACTTGGACAGTGTGTTGGGGAATGTTTTAATGTTAAGGGTACATAATGTGTGTATAGTTTGTATACTGTTTTTTTTTTTACATATTGGGCATAGTACAGCATGGCATTAACACTTGCCATGCTGACGCTTATAGTACTAGAAGGCACCTGCATGATAAGGGATATTAGCATGCTGCACTTCTCATTTTTAATATGAAAAACACATGTCAAACATGTTGACATGTGTTTTTCAGCTAAAGTGTGTGTCGCTTTCAATAAAAGCGACACACACAGAAGGCGCTTTTTATGGGGATTTTTCCTAGCAAGTCGCCAGACATTTTACTAAGCGACGATTAGTAAATGTGGCAATTTCTAGGTTTGACACTGAAAAAATTGCCATGGTGATGTTTGCCATGGCGATTTTTTACAATGCAAAAGTCCCGGGACTTTGCCTTTAGTGAATGCGGCGACTGCATAATCGCCAGGATCCCAGGATTTTGGTTGATTTGGGCCAAAGTGACCTTTGTAAATGAGGCCCAGAGAAACACAAGGCAATGTTAAGTTTCCACGCATTTTATAGTTTGTTGTCGATCAATATATTGATTATTATGATTGATTACAGATTGCTCAGGGCACAACCTAAAACTGTTATGATGGTGTTGTTATGGTTCTGTTATGGATACATTTACCATTACTTACCCTTGGTGGGCCACTTTCCCTATATAGTCATTAGAATATCTGATTTCTCAAGGATTGGAAGCACGCTGTAAGTGAGCAGGTGGCGTTTCCAATATGAATCTGGATCTTCTGAGTCCAGAGTTCCAAACTGTTTTTGTATTATTGGCATATAAAAAGGTGGGGAGGGTGGGTGTGAGCGTAATTACATTTTACTGAAAGTGTGTTCTAAGCTCCCAACACCCTACCCAGACTTCTTGTGCACCCCACATCAGAAAGGGGAGGGTGGGGGTCTGTCAGTGCCAGTGAAAGTCTGGATCCACTTTTTTATCATCTCCAGTGATGGCTGTAGTTTTAGTTGTCTTCTTCTGCACATGAGTGGTGGTTCACTATCATCAGATGGTCACCCCAAAACTCCTGGTGGCAGCCCTAGTGCTATGTAACTGCTACGAGGCCTGAAGGCAGTCCCGGGCGAAGCAATGGAGTTTGTGGTATGTAGTAAATTACAAACACTAAGGGCCTGATCCAGACCTCTGCTCGGGTGCGTTTTTATGCTGGTCGTAAGCATAAAAACGGCCTTTTCATCTTACTGCGCATGCGCGGTGCAGCTGTTACACTATGGAAATCTGAGCGTATGGGCCTTGAGCGTGCCAGCTTCGTAACAACGCTCGAAGGGGCGTGCCTGCCATACGAAAACCGTAATTAAACTCTGAGGGCAGGGTGGGGTATTTAAATCGTACAGTATGGGCATGTTAAGCGTCGTAACTACTCATGGAGTATACGCTCAGAAAAGTTAGGGTAGGGAGGTGCTGAGTGGAGTGCTCTGTAGGTACGCTTGCGTTTCATGAGTGTAGGTCTGGATCAGGCCCAAATATCCCAACACAGAGAGAAGTGAAACAAAATTAAATGCATTAATGCAATAACATTGACATAGATTCGAGAGTTGTGAGTCAACAGAAACACAATAGTGACATAAACCATAAAACAACACAGTACAGAAACCAAAACCAGAATCCAAAACACAGAGGTAACAAAGTACATGCAATGCACAGCACACAAGACAGGGGCAAATAAAAGTACTAGAGGAGTACAAAACAGGATTCAGGATATAATGCATATGACACCACACATGAATACATGAATACATACAGGAGCATAGAATAACCAATACACAGAACAAAGGTAAACAAGGAACATGGAAGTAAATGGAGGCAGCAAGACTGGATGCAGAAACACACAGGAGGCGAGTGTGCACACAGAAACTGCAAACACCTACAATGACCAGCAACCTGATCAGTAAGAGGCAGTCCTATATAAACAAACTGATCAGGTGCTGGTAATTAATCAGGAAGGAAAATATCCAGTAGCTCCTAATTGCAAATCAGGATAATGGGCCGGATTCAGACCTGCGAACATCAGGCCACTTACACACGCAAGGTGCGTGAGTAGCCTGATTTGACTGGAGGGTATATTGCTACTTTTTTCTTTACGAGCTCATTTTCCTATGAAATGGGCCGTGCTTCCCTTTCCGCCCAATAAAGTGGGAGGGGGGAATTATGCTAATTGTACAGTGTGGGATGGAGGCTTCCACACTTGTGCGGATCAGGCTTACAGCTGCATAAGCTGCCATAAAGCCCACACGAGAGAGGGCAGTGACGGGACGGACAGACAGACTGCCACAAGTATGGAAAGCAGGGGGTCTAGATATCTAGGAGGTAAGTTGATGATTGCCCCTAGGGGTGGAAAAGGATACTATAAGTCCATTCAGGAGTGGTAATGTAACAAAAACGGTGATATATAAGCGGCAATTTTAAGTATTAACAGAAAATACTGCATATTTTATCATTCAAAAGATTTATACACCCGAAAAATAAGTAAGACTTAATTTGTGGGTAATAAGTTTACTGTACTACAATTAATAAAAATTATTTGTGAAATCGGCTGAACAAAGAAGCTGCTATTTGCTTTCATGCTATAAATAAAACTGTCCATCATTATGTAACTTTATTGCCATTCTATCTGCAGAATAAAAGGCAGGAATATTAGTTACACACCTTTGTCAATGTAGATCCCGCCACCATTGTACCACAGGATTAGGTGTTCCAGGCACTGATTCAGGAATTAGAATGACTCATCTAGCCTGTCACCTGCAGTCAGCAAAGCAAGCAAAAGCATGAAATGAAAGTACACACTAAACTCCAATTGCTGTTTAACGTATAATAAATGACTTCCAAGTACACAGCGGTGGAAACCTTCCAAAATACCGGCTGGTGTTCTCAAAGGTTTCACATCAAAGACAAAGGGCCAGATTTACTAAGCTGCAGGTCTGGAAAAGTGGAGATGTTGTCCTTAGCAACCAATCAGATTCTAGCTTTCACTTTCTTTTTACGTACTAGAGAATGTCAGCTAGAATCTGATTGGTTGCTATGGGCAACATCTCCTATCTGTGCCCATCCAGTGTTTCTGCCCTTTCCTTGTGCCCATCCATTGTTTCTGCCCCCTCTCTCTGTGCCCATCCAGTGTTTCTGCCCCCTCTATCTGTGCCCATCCAGTGTTTCTGCCCTTTCCTTGTGCCCATCCATTGTTTCTGCCCCCTCTCTCTGTGCCCATCCAGTGTTTCTGCCCCCTCTATCTGTGCCCATCCAGTGTTTCTGCCCTTTCCTTGTGCCCATCCATTGTTTCTGCCCCCTCTCTCTGTGCCCATCCAGTGTTTCTGCCCCCTCTATCTGTGCCCATCCAGTGTTTCTGCCCTTTCCTTGTGCCCATCCATTGTTTCTGCCCCCTCTCTCTGTGCCCATCCAGTGTTTCTGCCCCCTCTATCTGTGCCCATCCAGTGTTTCTGCCCTTTCCTTGTGCCCATCCATTGTTTCTGCCCCCTCTCTCTGTGCCCATCCAGTGTTTCTGCCCCCTCTATCTGTGCCCATCCAGTGTTTCTGCCCTTTCCTTGTGCCCATCCATTGTTTCTGCCCCCTCTCTCTGTGCCCATCCAGTGTTTCTGCCCCCTCTATCTGTGCCCATCCAGTGTTTCTGCCCTTTCCTTGTGCCCATCCATTGTTTCTGCCCCCTCTCTCTGTGCCCATCCAGTGTTTCTGCCCCCTCTATCTGTGCCCATCCAGTGTTTCTGCCCTTTCCTTGTGCCCATCCATTGTTTCTGCCCCCTCTCTCTGTGCCCATCCAGTGTTTCTGCCCCCTCTATCTGTGCCCATCCAGTGTTTCTGCCCTTTCCTTGTGCCCATCCATTGTTTCTGCCCCCTCTCTCTGTGCCCATCCAGTGTTTCTGCCCCCTCTATCTGTGCCCATCCAGTGTTTCTGCCCTTTCCTTGTGCCCATCCATTGTTTCTGCCCCCTCTCTCTGTGCCCATCCAGTGTTTCTGCCCCCTCTATCTGTGCCCATCCAGTGTTTCTGCCCTTTCCTTGTGCCCATCCATTGTTTCTGCCCCCTCTCTCTGTGCCCATCCAGTGTTTCTGCCCCCTCTATCTGTGCCCATCCAGTGTTTCTGCCCTTTCCTTGTGCCCATCCATTGTTTCTGCCCCCTCTCTCTGTGCCCATCCAGTGTTTCTGCCCCCTCTATCTGTGCCCATCCAGTGTTTCTGCCCTTTCCTTGTGCCCATCCATTGTTTCTGCCCCCTCTCTCTGTGCCCATCCAGTGTTTCTGCCCCCTCTATCTGTGCCCATCCAGTGTTTCTGCCCTTTCCTTGTGCCCATCCATTGTTTCTGCCCCCTCTCTCTGTGCCCATCCAGTGTTTCTGCCCCCTCTATCTGTGCCCATCCAGTGTTTCTGCCCTTTCCTTGTGCCCATCCATTGTTTCTGCCCCCTCTCTCTGTGCCCATCCAGTGTTTCTGCCCCCTCTATCTGTGCCCATCCAGTGTTTCTGCCCTTTCCTTGTGCCCATCCATTGTTTCTGCCCCCTCTCTCTGTGCCCATCCAGTGTTTCTGCCCCCTCTATCTGTGCCCATCCAGTGTTTCTGCCCTTTCCTTGTGCCCATCCATTGTTTCTGCCCCCTCTCTCTGTGCCCATCCAGTGTTTCTGCCCCCTCTCTCTGTGCCCATCCAGTGTTTCTGCCTCCTCTCTCTGTGCCCATCCATTGTTTCTGTCTCCTCTCTCTGTGCCCATCCTTTGTTTCTGCCTCCTCTCTCTGTGCCCATCCATTGTTTCCGACCCCTATCTCTGTGCTCATCCAGTGCTTCTGCCCCCTCTCTCTGTGCCCATCCATTGTTTCTGCCTCCTCTTTCTGTGCCCATCCATTGTTTCTGCCCCCTCTCTCTGTGCCCATCCATTGTTTCTGCCTCCTCTCTGTGCCCATCCATTGTTTCTGGCCCCTCTCTCTGTGCCCATCCATTGTTTCTGCCTCCTCTCTGTGCCCATCCATTGTTTCTGCCCCCTCTCTCTGTGCCCATCCAGTGTTTTTCTGTGACAGTCACGTCAGTGTGATGATGTGAAAGCAGGTCCTGTGCAAATAAAGGGTGGAGACTCGGCTGCCCGATAGGAAATCGCTGTGAAGCCTGAGCCGATTAATCACAACTACTATGCGGGAGCTCGTAAAACCCTTGGGGACCTCTCGGGGAACCCCAGAGCTCCATGGAACCCCAATTGAGAATTGCTGTAATAGAATGTGTTCTATTCATGCTTTGTAAGAATAAAGGGAAAAAAATTATCTACACTGTACCCGATAGTTGGGCGTGAATACCATGGACCTGATTCAGAGATTGAAAATAAGAGCAGGCCAAATCCATGTTGATTTCAGGGGAAGTCAAGTTAATTGTGTTCTATGCATGCAGGGAGATATCTTTCCTTTTTGTTTACTGCACACAGACACTGACCAGCTTTATAATCACACTGTTATTTATCACCTCTCATCTCT
>WWET01005510.1:0-38687 GCA_011038615.1 Limnodynastes dumerilii | reverse complement strand
AGTCAATGTAGGTGGAAGTTTAGGTCCGGCCGGAGGTTGCGAGGGTAGTGACTGTTTATTCAGTGGGATGTAACCTGCTCCGACCTGCCACTTAGATGCGTATATTTGCGATCCCATCGACAGCGGATCTCTGAGTCAGGCCCATTATTCCAGCATTTGCAGGTTACAGAAAGAACATTAAACTAAATGAAACAATATAAACAAAATGCATTGAATCTATTTAACTAAACAGACTTGTGCAGCAACAGGAATTTATGCAGCCAATAAAATGTTTAAAATTTAAAGTGACCCTGCCCAATTTTCATTCATATAAGGTAACAGCGATTTATAGCAATTCAGATACCAAACATGACTACAAATCCATTAGTCAATACAATTTAGGGCCCTAAATATACGCAACTAATACACATAAGGTCGGAGCTGAGTGTGACCAGTTAGGGCAAGTCTATGGAGGTGGAAGTTTAAGTCCAGCCGGAGGTTGCAAGGGGAGTGACTGTTTATTCTGGTGGGTGGAACCTGTTCCGACCTGCCACTTAGATGCGTATATTTGCGGCCCGATCGCCGACGGTTATCTGAATCAGGCCCATAATCATTATAAGCCAGATTCAGACCTCAATGCAAATTCCCTACGCACAGAGGTCTGGGAGTGAATTCTAATGTCACTTCTTTCTCTCATTTGGAGTTAGCAGCTTTAATGCTGTCATAAATGTACTGTCCTGTGCAGATCAGCAATCCATACGACCACATGAAACTCTTAAAACCAGCCCACAATGTAAAATGTATATGTCGCCTCCCCCGTCTGCCTCATGGAGTTTAGGCGGACAGAGGGGATGGGTCACCCTGTCAGACGGTTCTTCTAGGCTATGGAACTAAGTTTTGTACGTCTGGAGATCCGTATTGTTACATCTTCTGCATGGATGGGCTGATGTTACCATTAGGCTCTGAATATTGTGTGCCTTGTAATCTGCAGTTCTACTTTACTCTACAGTCCCTAGTGCAATGACTGGGGCTTACAAGTGTAAAAAAAACTATTTTCAAAGCAGAATTTTTCCTTGTCCATAAAATATTACTTGCTATCACACACTATATTTGTAAGTAGCAATTTGATTCGGTTTAGTACACCCATTAAGAAAAAACTTTTTGTTCAGTTTGATAGCAAAAATATTTATTGTCACTAATAGTGTCAATTGCTGTCATATACACAAGCACAAACACACACTATATCAGTGTGTAGAAATCTACATAGGGTCCTCCTGGTTTATTTTTTTTCTGTAAATCCATAATGGACCACTCCACTCTCATTATTAGTGCTGAACATGGCAGTCATATTTCTTCTACAACATGTACTAATAAAAATAGTCTATGGGTAAGGGAAGGGACTGCAAAAACACCTTCATAAAACCTCAGCACAAGGAAAGGTTCAGACCTAGGTCTTTATTTGTGAGTGCTGGCTAGTTCTGTTACTCACTCTTTAATCCCCAGGGCAAAAGACATTGCTGAACACAGGCATGTGTCTTCTGCACCACCTTGTCATCCTGAAGCTGAATATGTCACCTCCAAAGCAGACAAATCCATGCCCAAAATAAACACTAAACCCCCCAAACAATTGTGGGTTCATAAACTTCACAGATTCATGAGGAGAGTGAAAGGATGTCCACAAATGCTGTGTTTGATTCGTATATTCCTGATTCAGACTCTGTAAACCTAGAGAAGTCTCCTTCCGCCATCTCTGACCCCTCTTCAAATGTGAGGATGAGCAGTAGTAAAAGTACAGTAATAATGCTGACTGTATAGACATAGAAATAGAGGATGCTCTTGTGGAACTTGTAAATGTGCAACAGGATGAGGAGGATCATTGTAGACACTAATAATGATGGTGTTGTACAACTATAAGTTGATAAAAATGTGGAGGATGATGATGTTTGTGTAAAATAATGTCATAAACAAGTGGCAACAAATTGTTCCAATGATTGACATGTCTGGGCCAAGAACCAAGAAATGTACCTTTTCTGTGTAAAAATATTTTTACTCAGGGGCGTGGCTTGACTCAGTACATGGCCTTTCATGTTTTTTGGGAATTCCATGCCACTGGACCTATAATAATAATAATAATAATAATAAAATACAAACATAAATAAAAATTACATTAAAAAAGAACACACACACGCCAACAAATAAGCAAGCTCCAAAATAAAACAAAAAGCCTGGATCCTTACTTATACCATACGAATGCAAGCCCTTTGAGAGGATAAGAACAGGGGATCCAGCCCACATGCCCTCTAGTATTCTGTAAATACTCCAACTTAGGAGACCTACCCTTATCAGTACTCGCTTCTAGCTAAAAGTTTTTTGTTACCACATAGTCTGGAGGACTCAGATTTTGATGATTCAGTCCCAGTTACCCGTAATGACTTCCTCTCCTTGATGCAGAAACTGAAAGATCTAAGATCCTCCATTCAAACAGGTACAGCAAGCGGTCCACTCTATTCGTGCAGATGTTACCTCGCTTAACACCCGCACTGACCAGGTGGAACTCAGAGTGTCTACAGAGCCACCAGAGGTGGTGGCTTACCAGATGTCTACAGGAGAGGAGCTTTCTCAAATCCGTAGCAAGATAACAGCTATCCAAGAGCATCAGGAAGATTTTGATAACCAAGCTCGGTGAAACAACCTTTGTATTAAGGGGATCCCTTAATCCCTTAAACCTGTACATCTGCTTCCCTTTTGTTATGACACTGGTGTCCCACTTCCCAGGGCGCGGAGTCTAACTGGGGCCTAGTCTTCGCTATAGCCCCTGATGGTGGGGATAGTCTGGGCTGCAGGACACCCAGCAGGTTGCGGCCCCCAGTAGGCGGTAACCGGTGTCAGGGAACAAAGGCAGGAAACTGCAGGCGGACTCTCCGGCTAGGCCAGTGAACACAGGTACAGAGGACCAGCGGAAGAGAAGGAAAGCAGGTGCAGAGAAAGAACTGGTGGACTGCTCTATAGAGCAGTAGAATTACCAGATAAGACTGGAGTGTACTGGAGGGGCACTATATAACCAGGTATTACTGAGGTGCAGCTGGATTGGCACAGGATACTCAATATGACTGGGGTAAAGATGTAAAAGCACTGAATGACAAATACATGGTGGTGCAGGTGGAGTAGTACAATACAACCAGATTAACTGGGGTGCAGATGGAAAGCACAGAATGACAAATATATAGTGGTGCAGATGGCATAGCACAATACAACCAAGTACTACTGGGGTGCAGATGGAATGACACAATACAACCAGATATACTGGGATGCAGGTGGAGTGACACAATACTACCAGATATACTGGGGTGCAGGTGGAGAGGCAAAATACTTAAGCGCAAGGGCTGACAATAAGGACAGACAAGGGAGGAGACTGCTCACGGGAAATTACACACTCACAGCAGGAAGAAGACACCGGTCAAAAGGCAGAGGAAACAGAGGGTCAGACACAGAGGAATAAACGGAGGTGATCACAAATGACAAAAGCCGAGGCAACGAGAGCACAGAAAAACAGCTGGCAGCAAGACTGAAGGAACGCTGTAACCGTTGTCATGGCTTCGGGTGCCGGGGCTATAAAGGAACCTGCAGCCAATGAGGAGAGCGGAACGGATCCGCCCACCGATCAGATAGGATGGTGTCCAGGTAGCCAGGTAACATCCTGGTTGCCAGCCCAGGCAACGGAGAGACGAGCTCTCACATGCCGATCCGGCATGTAAACAGAAGCGCGTTAATTGCCGTCGTAAGCTACGCGATGGCGTGTAACACCTATCTTAAGCATCTATTTTCCCAACTAGCCCTGGAACTCCCGGTGGAACAACTCCTGATGTATAGAGCCCACAGAGCTCTGAGAGCAAAGCCCGCTGACACAGCTCCTCCACGGGATGTCATTCTTTGTTTGCACTACTTTAGTGGGAAAGAAGTCATCATACAGGCACATTCCGACAATCACATTTGAGGGCCCAGCTATTTACAGATCTTTCTCCTACCACCCTGGCTAGATGTAGAGAGCTTCGCACGGTCACACAAATCTTGAGAGAAAACAATGTGCGCTATAGATGGGGATTCCCTTTCTGTCTCCTAGTGTGGCACCAAAACCAGCAACTGTCAGTGGCCTCTCTTCAAGATGCACTCCATGCTGAGATGGATGGGTCTCTCTCTGGCACAACCTCCAGAAGAAGCCCAACTGCTCTCTATAGCTCCGACCGCATCTACAAATCAACAAGCTAGATCACCAAGTAGGGAATGGTCCAGGGTGTGAAGACCTTTAAAATCTTATTCAAAGGACACCTGATGGAGGTTTGACTGACCCTGCTCACTAAGATTTCTGTTTTGATGTGACTACCTAACCCCCCTTCCCCCGCACGGACCATGCAATGGACCAGGACACTCATTGGATTTGTGGACTCAGCAACCACATCATGTAGTCTATGCCTTGATATCACTATTGTATTTGGATGAGGGGGGATGGATGAGAATAATCTTACTCTCCACAGCTACAATTATACTGTGCTGAGATGCACGGGGTGGGGAGTGGAGGAGAAGTCAACATTGTTATGGTTTCTTGTCTTCTTACTGTTCTCTTAGATGTTTATATATATTGCATATAGGTCAAGGTGACTAGCACCCAATTTCTTGAAGTGGATGTTTCCATGGGCCTGATCCAGACCTACGCTCTTGTGCATAGAGTATTATCGCCGAATGTACCTCCGATGCATGGCAATAGGCACTCCTCTTGCTCGTACCTAGTTTAACATCCATACGCGCTCGGCAAACCCTACCCTAACTTTTGTGTTAGTAGCCGCGGCCGTGCGTACGTTCAATGCGTATTAACGACCCTTAACACGCCCATACTGTACAATTTAAATGCCTCACCATGCCCTCGGTGCGTGGTTACGGCTTTCGTATGGCAGGCACGCCCCCATACGAAGCAGTTACGATTAAGGTCCATACGCAAAGATTTACAGACCATAACATGAGCGTATCATCTGCCCCACGCATGCGCAGTAAGTACAAATGGCAGTTTTTACGTTTACGATCAGCGTAAAACCGCATCCGAGCGTAGGTCTGGATCAGGCCCCATGTGTGTATTATTCATCTATTACTATATTGATAGTTCAAATATCTTTGGTTTTCACATTTTATGCTTTGTATTTCTTAATTATGAAAATACTTGTTTACCCCTTTCCTGTGCCCCTGTTTAAAACTAACCCTACTCAACACTAATTCCCCCATTCTTTACTCAATATTTGTTGCTTTATGAGTCACACCACCAGGGTGGGTCTCACAAGCCCGACCATAGGGTCTGGCTGGGTCCTGCACCGCACCCCTTCCCATCTCCACATATTGCCGTTCTTCCCATCCTGTCACACCCTGACCTGGATGGGCCACACACACACACCCCAAAGAGCCTTTGGCTCAATGCTGGTCCCCGCACCATTTCAGCTAATTAAGCTAATTGGTCATTGAATACTGGATTTCCCCTTCCCTTTCTTTTCACATTGTCACAAAGCCTGTCTATTCCCATCCTCTAAGTAAAAAGGAAAGGGCAATGGATTGAAAGAAAAGAAGGGCTTTGGGAAACACTGGAGGACGCACAAGGTCCACTGTATTAGAGATAAAATATATAAACACAGTGTTGTATTACCATACAGGAACACACAGGAGGAGTTATATGGTGATGCTTAAAAAAGTTATATATATCATCACAGTCTTAGGTGGGATAATGCAAATTGGCAATATAATTAGCCTACACAAATAAACAGCATTGTGATATACCACTGAATAATCGCCAATATAGACAATTGTAACTAAAAGTATTTATATATTCCAAAACTTATAATCACTATCACATAAATGTTCATACTGTAGTGAAACAAGAAGCATCACATATAGAACTCAGGATGATGAATCATGAGTCAAGGAGTTGTGTGATATGTATTAGTGAAGAAACCTGGATAAAATTAAATTTTTATTGAATACAGTAACTAAAATATAGGACTCATTAAACAAGGACAAACATATAAGTATAAAAAGTCAACACCCTATAGCACCCCATAATAATTGCATAAATATAGACACAATAAGTAAACAGTATTAGTTGATTGGTTTAGAGAAGATATTACTCATGTAGCAATATGTAATGAAAAACAACTAATTGCATGCAAATGGGTAAACAGGTATGGGGTAGCACAAATGTAGCAAATGAATATGGCACACCAGAAAAGTAGTAGTCATCTGATACCAATTGATACCAATTGTCTAATGGATTTACCAGTTGCCACTATCTCTTCATAGGGGACCTGATTCACACTTAAGATTCTTCTTAAAATAAGAACTTAAAGTCACTCCTGGGCTAAACCATGTTATTTGCAGGGGAGTCATATTTCATCTGTTGCAAACAGTACTAGTGTTGAGAGGTGATATTTCCCAGCCCAAGTCTAAATAACAGTGTAATAGTAAAGCTGGTCAGTATCTGTTTTCAGTAAGCAATTCAAAGATATATCCCTGCATGCAAAGAATACAATTAATTTGACTCCCCCCGAAAACAACATGGTTTTGCCCAGGAGTGACTTTAAGTTCTTATTTTTTTTATTTTTGTAAATTCTTTATTTTTCAAATAAAGCACATAACCGATATACAGTAACATGAAGATTCACATTGATAAAACAAGACACCCAGTCAGGAGGTAGGTGCAAATCAATTTGTCCACATAGGGTAATATGAGTTGACAGTGAGAAAACATGTAGTAACATATCATCACGGTTAACAGTAGCTAACAAACAATGGGCTGGTTCCAGACCTTGTTAAGTGCATGAACTTAGTTACTCCTGGGCTAAACCATGTTGATTTCAGGGGAGTCATATTTCATCTGTTGCAAACAGTATTAGTGTTGAGAGATGATGTTTCCTAACCCAAGTCTAAATAACAGTGTTATAGTAAAGCTGGTCAGTATCTGTGTGCAGTAAGCAATTTAAAGATATATCCCTGCATGCAAAGAATACAATTAACTTGGCTCCCCCAACATGGTTTAGCCCTTGAGTAACTAAGTTCATGCACTTAACAAGGTCTGGATCCAGCCCAATGCGAAAAATCTGGGTTGATCCTGGTTGGAGAAATAAAGGTTAGCAAAAGTATAGGATTGATTATAAAGCTTGCACTTAACCAAAACGCCCCGTCCGTCTCCCAATGGAATAAATACAGGGTCCGAAAGCGGAATAGCTCTAGAAAATAAAATTGCTGCCCCCTTCGTTTTATTAAGAGAAAAATCGTTGCAAAACACTTGAGGTTAATAGTGGTTGGAAAAGTGGGGAGCCGAGCCTTTTTTTGAAGTGGGTCTCCTGAACAAACGCCATATCCGCCTTAGCAGAACGAAGAGTGTGCAGGAGATGGGAACGCTTCTCCGGGGAATTAAGTCCCTTTGCATTTATAGACAAAAGCGTTAAATGGGTTTTAGGTGACGATAGTGACTTGGCGCTAGGAGTAAAGTTAGATTGAGAACTCGCCATGACGAGGGGAAAATATAAGCAAATGCATGAAATCTAGGGCTATCCCAATAGAGATTAAGTGATAAGGAGAAGTAGACCTGGCAAAGGTTAAGGGTAGGACAGGAGGCAAAAGGATTCGGACGGGGGGTGCCCACCCAGTATGGCCTACCAGGGAGGTATATGCATACCCGAAACAGGTAGAGAACCTAACCACTAAGTAAGAGACAAAGGGCATCAAGAACATTAAGGGGGGGGAGACTAGGAAGGGTTTGGGGGAGATTGCCACTGGGTGCAACACGGCTATACACGGGGTAGCCATGAGCAGACAAATTCCAGTAGAGAAAGGAATTAACAAGGGTTAAAACGTACCAATAACCTCATGAAGTGAATAAAGTGTCAAAAAACCTTATCACAACATACCGTGTTCAATTAAGTAAGGCATAAAGATGTAAACAATTACTTCTTAGAAATTAGTAAATAAGTAAAGTCTGACTTTGAAACCTGAAAATGAAACCTGAAGAGGAAACCAGGACAGTTCTCAAAGTGCCCTTAAGGAAACCTGTAAGACAAGCAAACGTTAAACATACAAAAACGGAACAAAGGCACTCAATGGGGGTCAAGACAGCTCCATAGCGTTTGCCTGGCCAGACGCTAGGGGCAAATAACGTTCAGGGGCAGCCAAGGCGATTCTGGGGAATGAGTTGCGCTGTAACCGCTCCGATGAGAGAGCCATTTCTTGATTAGTAGAAATCCCGCCAGAACAGGTTACATGCAGGGCTCAAATCGGAGATGAGGGTTTCCGCTTTTGCCGTCATGCTGTTTGCCATTTAGGTTGGAATAAAGTCGAAGCGGAGCTCGGCATCCGTTGGGCCTGGTCCCATTCCGGCAAGGAGGGTGGCAGGATGTCCAGCAGTGCACAGAAACTTGAAAGATCGGAGTGCCGAAAAGTAGCTGACTTCCCTTCTTCTTTTACCAAGAGACCGAATGGAAATGCCCAACGATACTTAATGCCATGCCAGTACCTCATTAAAGACTTTGGTCAGGGCTGCTTCTATGTTGCCAGCTGGGATATCTTCAGGCATACCGCGGACCCGCAGGTTATTACGCCTGCCTCTATTGTCTAGGTCCTCAAGGTTAGACTGAATGTCTGCTATGGTCTGAGCTTGATCTGTGACAATATTGTGTAGCTGAGTAATGTTGTCAGCCTGGTCCATCTGAGTAGTCTCCACCGACGCAAGTCTAGAAGCCACCTCTGAGATGTCCGCCTGAAGTGAGAGCGTCTGGGTTTGCAGTTTCTCTAGAAGGCGGTTTTCAAGCTGTAATATGTCTTGTTTGGTGGGGATGGAGTCCAAACGTCTTAGTATTTCTCCAATATCTTTGTGGACCAGCGAAGGAGGGCTGGCACCCGAAATAGGGGAAGAGGGCTCTGACATGTTGGGCTGGTCTCCCAGTGAGGGCAGTAGGTCACTCTGGGAGGTAGGTAGGTTAGGAATACTGAGGAAAGGTGTAATATCTGACTTAGAGGTGGAGAGTTTAGATTTTGCAGGCGTCTTCCTAAGCGAGCCCCTTTTACCCATTAGGGGTGCGGAGAAGTACGTAGATGAGGTGAAGAAGAAAGATGCAGCGCAGCCACGTATAGGTTACTAGTTAACAGGCCATCACAATGGAAGGTGAGGTCATCAGGCACGTTGTCCCCCTAATGAAGGAATATCATGTCCACTGTACTACATTGCAGGAGGAGGGGGTCACCCCTTGCGAAGGGGTAAATTTTAATACAGAGATATGTTCAGGGAACAAGCAAACTTCTAATATTAAAAGCAATGTTCTCCCAAGATTGGCAGTGTATATCTGTTCTTTTCTTGGTATTTCTTGAGGAATTACCTCAGACTAATTAAAATGAGGCAGCAGCCCTGAGTGTGACCCACAAGAGTCCCGAAGCAGAGCCAGAGGAAAGGGGGAAGCCAGATCCAGTCTTTCTGGCCAGGTCAGGATCCAAAACACTGCTCTGTTTGTGTCACCTGTCAGCCTAGAGAGCCAGCAAGTAGGGAAAATGGTAACGGCATTGGACCCCCGGCAAAATCCAAGTTGGCACCCATCCACGATTCCAAGGCCCAGGATCCTCCTAGATGGCGTGGGGTAGGGATATATGTCCGGGGAACAGACTCACCAGGCGGGGAGCAAGGCAGCAGGCCGGGGCAACGGCAGCGGCAGTCCAGCCGTAAGCCCCTCAGCAACCACAGCGCTGGCGATGTCGGCTGGTCCACTGCTGCGGGCCACGTGGCAGGACAGGAATAGCGGCCAGGAGTCTGGCGGTGAGCAGGTCTCCTATCTTCCGATGCTCTTCTTCCAAGAGAGCTGGCGGCTGTCTGAAGTGGGGGGGGGGAGTCCAGCAACCAGACCCAGAGGACTCCTGACGGGAGGACAGGTGCTAGGGGACCAGCGGGCCCAGAACGGAGCAGCCTCCTCTGGAGAGCTCCGGACCCCCGCAAAGGTGACCAGCGGTCAGTATGGTCCAGGCTCAATGTACTGCAGGCAGGGCAAACAACTTTAACAAAAAAAAAAACAGTGCTTAAAAAGCCAATTAGTTAGGGGCCGATGAGGAGCTCTCAGCACCTGCGACCGCTCAGTACGGCGTCAAACCACGTCCCCTTTAAGTTCTTATTTTATGAAGATTCTTAAGTGTGAATCAGGTCCAGGGTTATTATTAGCTTATCACTTACTAATGAGGTGAATGTTTAGATATATTGGCTAGCTGACCATTATTATTATATTTTTTTATACTTCTGATTTATATTTCTGAATTAAATCAATTGTTATTACAATATATTCATTAGTCCATATGGCATATGTAACTTGGTATATCGTAATTCACCATCAATTACTGTACAGTTTTCTATCTATATTTAATTTAAGGATGGTTGGCCTCCGCTATATTCAATATATAGTTGGTATTGGATTTTACCATATTCTCTCATATATATTATATAGCACTTGTAGACTGTCAATTGTTATGTTGATGAGTTTTGATTAGTGATTATTACCAAAATATAGAGATATTTGGCTGGTATTATGACTATTATAGTACCTTAACTGTTAATAAAGTCACCTTTTTACAATCATCACATTTTTGGCAATATGCAGTATTTCTGCTTCTCATTTTTATTTATTTGCTTCTATCTATGTGATCAACCATTCATGGATATCACAATTATGACTAGTGTTATCTGGCTATATCATCCTCTTAATTTGGACACATTTATACAATATTACTGTCACTTATTTTCTGTTTACCATTAGGTTTTTGTGAGTACAATCATATGCCAAGCAATTAATGATTTTGGCTTAATGGCTACTACTATCTGTGCTGATGACAGTTAAAGCTCCGATTGTGGCAGTCTGATCTAACATTAGTTAATTGACAGCCGTTTTATCCTATATTACTTTTAACTCACTTATATCTTATATACCTATCAGTTGTGTGACCAGTCTCACATATATATCTTTCAGACAGCCACGATCGGGGCTATGTTTACACAGTTCCCCCCGCAACTCAGGAAATCCTCGTACTCCTACTCCTTCGTTTTCAATTTCCTTTATTGGATGAGTAAATCACTTCAACATATGTATGGATCAGTAACTTCTCAATCACTACTATGTCAGGTTCTCCTTCTGTTCTGATACTGTATTGATCAGCTAGATTTAGAGCTAATTTAGAGATCCTTATTATGCACACACTGTTCACCTAATTTAACTGGAGGAGGTATTTATAGAGCCTGAGGGCTGTTCACTCGTTCACCTGTGATCAAGCCAAGGCGAATCATGCATCAGAAATTTTCACACAGTGTTGGGAAGTGCACTCCCAGCATTGGGCACCCTGTATTTATTTCAGACCCAGCTGTCATCCATACCCTTATCGTATCATATGTATGCACATTGCCATGTATTGTAAGGTAGGAAGCGACTTATACGGACCCGGAAGGGTGAAGCAATGCTGTGAGGCAGTTAGCAGGGGGTTAGGGTAAGGGGGTATGGGGAGATAGTGGCAACTGGTAAATCCTTTAGACAATTGTTATCAGATGACTACTACTTTTCTGGTATGCCTTAATCATTTGCTACATTTGTGCTTCCCCTTACTTGCTTACACATACTTAATTGTGTTACAGCCTGGGCAGTTAGTTGTTTATCGTTACATATTGATACATGAGTATTATCTTCTCTAAACCAATCACCTTATACTATTATACTTATTGTGTCTATATTTATGCAATTATTATGGGCTGTATTATGCTATAGGGTGTTGACTTTTTATACTTATATGTTTGTCCTTGTTTAATGAGAACTATATTTTATATTCAATAAAAAATTAATTTTATCCAGGTTTCTTCACTCACTAATACATATCACACAGCTCCTTGACTCATGATTCATCATCCTCCCCCATAGGGTTATTTTGCATCCTTGTTTCGGTTTTGGTATATATATCAACTGCGATCTTAATCTCTATTACTTTAGGGATTTTCTAGAATTACTTACTGATACTATGAAGGTTGAGCGGCTGATCAAATCTATCCTATCAGTTTCCCCTTCCCCTTTCCTTCTTTGTATTTTGTTTTGTCTCTATTCCCATCCTCCACAGTAATCACTCTTCAAGCAGGTTTTTCTATTGCCTTTCACCTTTAACCACCCGCCATAACACAAAGAGCTATAACTTAATGTGAAGGGCCTCAATTCCCCACACAAGAGATCAAAATTGTTTTCCTCCTTAAAGTCATTGGGGGGAGACCTGGTATTTCTGCAAGAGACACACTTTACCCAATGCCTACATCCAGCATTGGCGTCAAGGAGATTTCCTAACACAACATTCCATTCCTGTGATGTGAGGTTCAAGAAGTAGAGAGTTGCCATCCTGATTGCCCAACACATTTGTTTTGAGCTGCTGGAAACACATAGAGATAAGGAAGGTATATACTGTATCTTCCTTATCTCTACGGTCCTTGGACCGTATTCACAGATACGATTTTGCGTGGTTTTCCATGTGTATATTTCGGAGCGGATTAACTGCGCATGTGTAGTAACTTTTTTCATGGAAGTTGCGTATGATTTAAGCACTGAAATCCATTAGGCATGGACTTCTGAATCGGACTTTGGGACATACGTACGGAGGGGCATGGTTGTCTTCTGTACATAAGAAGTTATGTAAAGTTGGGCGGGGAAAGCATTTAAATTAGCTTTTGAGGGTTTGGTTAGTCATGAATGCACGTATGTAAGTAACATACGCACGTAAGTACACACGTACAGTTAAGGGCGCCCTATGGAAGCGTAAGTCTCCGAAAACCTGTCCCTGCTAGGGGAGTGCCATGGGAGTTGCCTTGTTACGTGCGCACGTATATTTGCGTACTTTAGACACACGCATCTCTGAATCCGGTCCCTTAACTCTATCTTGATGGGCCATCTCAATAATCTTCTCTGCACTTTAGTACTCCGAGATTTTTTTACATGATATAATCTGTATGATTCCTGGAGGGTTTTGGACCCTCTCTTTCGAGACTACACTTACTACTCCCAGCCCCTTAATACCTACTCCAGAATTAATATGATCCTGCTCAGCCATGATCTCGCTTTGAAAGCGCAGCACAGCCAAATCTCCCCCAAGACCTGGTCTGATCACACCCCGGTATCCTTAGACATAACAGGATTGGCCCTCCAACCTCCAAGAGCTACCTGCCACCTTAATGAATCACTTCTCCGTGATACTACATTGTTTGCTCAACTTTCTCACACTCTCATCGAATATTTCTCCCTAAATGATACCCCGGAGATTAACCCCATGATACTGTGGGATGTCCACAAATCATTTGCTCATGCAGAGTTAAACATGATAGACTCACTAAACTTAATACCCTCACAGATACTCTCCACCACCTAAAATCACAACACAAAACACAGCCATCCCCCTGATCTCCTTCACAGGATGACTGTGGTTCGAAGTGAACTCAATCTCCTCCTGTCCCACCAAGTGGTTAATAAATTGAATTGGCTTAACCAGAGATTCTACAAAAAGGGGGATAAGGCAGATAGTATTTTAGCAGCCAGATTACTAATCTATCAGCACATTAAGCCTGTCACGGTCTACGGCGGCAAGCACCGCACTTAACTGACCACAAGCCATCTGTCAGCGGCTTCCCCACGATGTACCACTCTCCAGCACTCCAGAGGTGCCACTTCCAGTGGTGGCAGCCTCCTGCAAAAGTCTCCATTAAAGCATGTGTGCTTGTGTCTGGGATTAGGCATCTGCTTCATTGCCTCTCTGGTGCATGGGCGTCGCCATCTTGCCTCCTGTCAGGTGATTCCCAGCAACCAGGTGCTCCTCTGCGCACACATGATTCCTCCAGCCAATCTGTGCACTGGGTGGGCTACTTAAACTCTGTGCACAGTCCATGCTGTGCCCAGGTCAACTTGGTCTTCTAGGAACTACTCGTTCATTCTAGGTGCCTGGCTGTCTTGATATTGCCTTCTGATTCTGTCTGCTGTCTGGAATCTCCAAGGGCGATTCAGGGAGAGTGTTTCACCTGCCGTGATCGCAGAGCCTGCCACCCTGGATCTTGCTCTGCGGACCACTGTCCAGGATCCTTTGCCTTCTGTCCGGGGATTATTGTCGGAATCCATCAAGCTTTCATCTGCTGTCTCCTCTGAGTCCTCAGAATTCAAGTTGGCCAAGCAACCATCCAGGTTCAAATCCTCTAAGTCTTCAAAATCCAAGTCTGCCAAACGATCATCCAGGTCTAAGTCCTCAAAGTCCAAGTCTGCCAAACGAGCATCCAGATCCAATGTCTCCAAGTCTACTGAGCCTCTGATTACATCAGAGTCTCCATCCATCTTCGATGGTGACATATCTCAACTCGTACCTCTGATGAAATTCTGTGTGAATCAATTTGCTGTCTCTCCTGAGTCCTTTCAGCAACCTTCAGATCAGATACTCTTTTGCTTAGCTATTTCAGGGGAGAAGCTCTGGATTGGGCTAAATCACTACTTGAGGTGCAATACCCCCTGTTAGAGGACTTACACGTTTTTCTGTCTTTGACCACCACGGTGTTTGGTTCCGAGTCTCCATGCATCTTGCCAAGACTCTGATTGAGCGTCCAGAGGCCACCTTTAAAGTAGGGGGTACTGTCACGGTCTACGGCGGCAAGCGCCGCACTTACCTGACCACAAGCCGTCTGTCAGCGGCATCCCCACGATGTACCACTCTCCAGACCTCCAGAGGTGCCACTTCCAGTGGTGGCAGCCTCCTGCAAAAGTCTCCATTAAAGCATGTGTGCTTGTGTCTGGGATTAGGCATCTGCTTCATTGCCTCTCTGGTGCATGGGCGTCGCCATCTTGCCTTCTGTCAGGTGATTCCCAGCAACCACTCAGGTGCTCCTCTGCGCACACATGATTCCTCCAGCCAATCTGTGCACTGGGCGGGCTACTTAAACTCTGTGCACAGTCCATGCTGTGCCCAGATCAACTTGGTCTTCTAGGAACTACTCGTTCATTTTATGTGCATGGCTGTCTTGATATTGCCTTCTGATTCTGTCTGCTGATCCTGGTGCTCCTGCAATCTGGTAACACTGACCTGCCTGCCTTGCATTGCATTGCTGCACCACTGGTCCCAGCAGAGCCTGATCTCTGCTCCTGCAATCCGGTAACCCTGACCTGTCTGCCTTGCATCGCTGCACCACTGGTCCCAGCAAAGCCTGTATCTCTGCTCCTGCAATCCGGTAACCCTGACCTGTCTGTCTTGCATCACTGCACCACTGGTCCCAGCAGTGCCTGGATCTCTGCTCCTGCAGTCCGGTAACCCTGATCTGCCTGCCTTGCATCGCTGCACCACTGGTCCCAGCAGGGCCTGTATCTCTGCTCCTGCAATCCGGTAACCCTGAACTGTCTGCCTTGCATTGCTGCACCACAGATCCCAGTCAAACCTGCCTAGCTCAAGCCTACTGTTGCTATACAGTTTAGCCTACTGTTGCTACCCAGTCAAACCTGCCTAGCATCAAGTTCAAGCCTACTGTTGCTATACCGTTTAGCCTACTGTTGCTAACCAGTCAAACCTGCCTAGCATCAAGTTCAAGCCTACTGTTGCTATACAGTTTAGCCTACTGTTGCTACCCATTCAAACCTTCCTAGCATTAAGTTCAAGCCTACTGTTGCTATACAGTTTAGCCTGCTGTTGCTACCCATTCAAACCTGCCAAGCCTACTGTTGCTCTATTGTCTTCCTGATCCATTGCCTGGTCGTGTATGGTCTCATCCTGGTCCTGTCTGACCCATTGCCTGGTCGTGCCTGGTCTCATCCTGGTCCTGCCTGATCCATTGCCTGGTCGTGTCTGGTCTCATCCTGGTCCTGTCTGATCCATTGCCTGGTCTCATCCTGATCAATTGCCTGGTTGTGCCCGGTCTCATCCTAGTCCTGCCTGATCCATTGCCTGGTCGTGCTTGGTCTCATCCTGGTCTTCCCGTCCTGGTCTCGCCATCCTGGTCTTGCTGTCCTGGTCCAGTCCGATCCTGTCTGCAACTCCAGTCCGGTCCTGTCGGCAACTCCAGTCCGGTCCTGTCGGCAACTCCAGTCCGGTCCTGTCGGCAACTCTTGTCCGCTCAAGCCTTCTGCACTTAAAGTCTGAATTCCAAGACTGTTTTTTCATTTGTGCCCAATTGGCATAGTCCGATCTTGAGACTGTTTTATTTATGCACATATCTGTTCATTCAACCATTTTTCATTTATCAAGCTTACTTTCACTCCTGCTCGTCTGTTGCCTACCTGGGAACCCGGGATAGGTCCCACCAATCCTCGCTGTTCGTGTCAAAGCCATTGGCCATTAAGAATTCCGAAGGCCAAGTCACCTATAACCCTGACTCTATTTGAGCTTAATATCAGAAACATTACTCTGATTTGTACAATCCGCTGACTCCGGTGGGAACAGCTGCTTTAGAGACAACAATATCTTATTGAAGAATTCTTAATAGCGGCTAATTTACCACGGTTATCAGCTGATTCCTCTATGGGTTTATCTTGGGAAATTACACAATATTATATTGAGCTAACTATTAAATCTCAGAACTCAGGAAAAGACCCTGGACCTGATGGTTTCTCAGCGGCCTATTATAAAAGATTTTGAGCTATATTGCTTCCTCGGCTCCATACCCTGTTTAATCATATCCTTCAGGGGGGCTTTTGGTCAAAAGAGATGCTTGAAGCCAGAATAGTGGTTATTCATAATATCCTTCAAGGGGGTTCTTGGTCAAAAGAAATGCTTGAAGCCAGAATAGTGATTATTCATAAGGAGGGTAAGGACCCCCTATGCTGTTCCAGCTATCACCCTATATCTCTACTCAATAATGATGTTAAATTGTATGCTAAAGTTTTGGCTACTTGATTGGCTTCTGTTCTCCCCTCTCTGATATATTATGATCAGGTCGACTTCGTACCTGGTAGACAGGCTAGAGATAATACGAGGAGGACCATTGACCTGATTCATATTGCTAACGCTAGGAAAGCTCAAAAGGTATTTCTCTCCTTAGATGCCGAAAAAGCCTTTGATAGAGTCTCGTGGCTCTTGAAGCACTTCGGGACATATTGTCTCTTTATACTCATCCCTCTGTCCAGGTCATGATCAGTGGATCTCTCTCTCGGAACCGGTATTACTCCACAATGGGACATGACAGGAGTGTCCTTTGTCGCCTCTCATCTTTGCGTTGGTCATAGAGCTTCTGGCAGCCACCATCAGAGCCTCCCCTGCTGTACGTGGGATAGGGGTGGGGGACCGGGAAAGCAAATTATCCCTATTTGCTGATGATATACTCCTCACACTCCAGCAGTCAAGGATATCTCTTTCCTCCCTTTTCAAGATTATGAACACTTATGGGTATAAAATCAACATCAGCAAATCAGAGTTATGCTCCTTAATTTTTCTTCCAGAGAAAGATAACATATTACCCCACAATTCCACTTTATATGGCAACCAAAGAAAATAAAATATTTAGGGGTCTATATAACAGCCTCCTATGATTCCCTCTATAGAGAGAACTTCTCGCCCCTGTTTTCTAAACTCAAGGCAGATCTTAGGCGCAAGAAGCCCTTGATAATAATAATGGATGGGCAGGATTATTGCTGTAAAAATGAACACAGTCCCCAAATTATTATACTATTTCCAGTCCCTGCCGGTGTGGGTACCCCTAGGGGAGAATGCCTCCCTGCAAAGAGCCATATCTTAATTCATCTGGAATGATAAGCCCCCAAGAATAATTCTTAGGCTACCCACTAAAAGTGGAGGCAGGGGTTTTCCTGATTTGAAACTCTACTATTGGGCTTCACACCTTGGTCAGGTCGTGGCGTCCTTTGCTCCCCCCTACTCTCTCTCTCTCTCGGGCAGATATAGAAGCTGCATCTGGTTCACAAATAATATTTTGACAGGGGGCTCTCTTCCTTCTGTTGGGGAGCTGCAGTCCAAATATCCCAACCTTTCTATTAACTTCCTGGAATATTTGCAGTTTAGAGACCCTTGCATCAATGCGAATCCAGTCCCATCACTAACTCCCTTTGAAAAACTGTGTATTTCCTCACCAATGAGCAAGGTAATGATATCCTCTCTGTATGGAATACTGCTTGATGCCAACTTAGACATGAGCGGGAGTGGGAGAGGGATTTAGGTCCACCCCTGGAAGACGACACCTGGTAGTCAGTTAGGGAGGCAGTTGCTACCTCCTCTATATCTACAATTATAAAAGAAAATGCATATAAATTGTACTTTAGATGGTACCTCATCCCTGAGAAACTGACCAAAATGTATGCTACTGCTTCCCCCATGTGCTGGTGGAAATGTGGCCACCCGGGCACATTTCTGCATATATGGTGGACTTGTCCAAAGGTCTCTGGTTTCTGGGATCAGGTTTCGGCCCTTCTCTACTCCCTTCTCTCAGTCCAGGTTCCTTAAGATCCCTGGGTATTCCTCTTATGTCATCCACCCGAAAATCTGGATAAGCCCTTTGAAAAGCTTGTTACGCATATCCTGTCAGCGACGAGATGTTTAATAGTTAAAAGTTGGAAAAAGAGGGATCCCCTAGCAATCCCTGCTCTTAAAGCATACATCTGGTTTGTGGCCCGCATAGAGAGGATTACTTACTAATAAAACAGAAAAAACACAGGCGCTGTATTGCCGGAAAAATTCTAAGTAAAAATAATTTATTCTAACAATGTATATATATGTATAAAAAATATATAAAACAACTACTGGGTAAATTCAAAAGATAATAATACACACTGTTTATTATAACAATAAATAAAAACTAGTACCAATTAGATCATAGCACAACAATCCATCAAGATACACTAAATGCACATTAATAAAAGATACAATTGCTACTTAATTGCTTCTGAAGGCAACTAATGCTTATATAGAGGAATCTGTCCCTAACAATGCAGTCTTGTAATTATCAATGGAAACTTTCCAGTACGGAATGATGTTGAAGCAAAGACAGTCTCCTATTAAGTAGCATTCAAATAACGATTAAGGAATCTTCAAATAGGCAATAATGTAATGTTTTCAATAGCACTTGTAAATATATAGTTAGAGCAAGGAGGAAAGTTACAATAAATGGTGTTGTGATCTCACCACTTCCGAATATTAGGAAAATTCCGGCTGGATAAATTGGAGACTGTGGTTTCTTTAGCAGGGTAAACACTGCATTTTATGCGTTGACCATCCGGATACCCTCAAATTAGTATGCACAACCGCCTGGATTCTCCTTCGCTTACAGACCTTCACAGGCGAGCCCGGCTCGACAATCACACTCGGAGACGCCGGGTGTCCCAGACACGTTTCTAGTAAACTTCACGGTGCTATTTAAAGTTGGACATGGTGTTGATGTCCCAACAGGAAAAGTGATCCTCCAATAATAGTAAAGTGCTGTTGATCGGGCAGATAAAGTGCAAATGGCAGACAAAGCTTTTGGGAAATAAAAAAAGATCTCTCTGGTATGCCACGCTCCTGCAATCCTGACACATTTCATCAACATTGACATTAACATTGATTTCATTAGAGGAAGTGAGGAAAGCTATGTCCATGGTGGTTTTATTGTACCTCTTTCCAATCACATAACTAACTTAATTATTCTCCACTTGTGGTTTGTAGGTACTTCACTATCAGGACATGAAAAAATCTTTAAACATACCCAGTAGTAACTAATAACAAATAAAATAAATTTATAATACTAAAAATGACACATACATATGAAATAAGAAACATGTATAAAATACACATGAACAAATGAACACAAAACATATAATTAGAAAAAAATATATAATAAAAATATACATATATAAAATTATTCCTCAATTTCATATACACAAGGTATACTTAATAAATTTCAGACATATAGCATCCTCATATAAACTATATACCAAATATATAGTGGGATAAATATATAATTCCCAACCTAAGAAATATTAGTAATACATTTTAAAAAAAGGAAAAAAGGGAGGAGAGGAATAATGACAAAAAAATTAATGAAAATGATGAATGCAAAATAAAAAAAATATATAATAAATTAATAAATGAGTGATGAATAATAAAAGAAAAATGATGACTAATTTATGATGAATGATAAATGATGGATAATAAATGAAAAATGATTAATAAATAATAACAGTAAATATTATATCTACCAATCATGAATAATTCACAATAGGCCCCTCCACAACAATCAAACATCTTAATTACAAATTCCAATTAGTTCTATTGTTTCATTTAAGCCTTTCGGTGATAGAGTATTTAAAGTGAAGATCCAATATGTTTCTTGTTTACAATTTTTAAACCTATCTCCCCCTCTTACAGTTGTAGCTATAATTTCCAATTCCAATAATTTTAGTCCAGTAGGGTCTCCCAGGTGACGCTCCACAAAGTGCCTTGGAACACTGATTTTATCATTTATGTAGAATGTTCCTACGATGCTCAAGGAATCTCAGCTTAAGAGGCCAGGTAGTTCGACCTACATAAAATTTATTACAGGGACAGATAAGGACATAGATTACAAAAATAATGTTACATTTAATGAATCCACATACATCATATAACTTTTCTTCCTAGTCTAATGGCTTCAATTTATGACACAAAAATTTGCAAGTAATACATCTATCTACACTGCATTTATAACACCCTTGTGATTTTTTTATGTAACCAATTCATAAGAGACTTAGATTCATAATTATTTACATACTTAGCCACTGTAGGTGTCAACATATTCAAGGTTCTTTCCTTTCTAAAAATAACTTTAGGGGCCTCTGGGAGAGTGTTGGGTCTTGTTTTAGTATAGGGTAATTATTCAAAACGATATTTTTAATTTTTAATGAAAAACAATTAAACCTTGAGATAAATGCAATATTGAATCAATTTGCCTAATCAATTTCCAATCTCTCTTCCATTGCTTGTTCTAATTCTTTTCCTATCATATATTTTTTCCTTTTCTCCTACATTTAATTCCAACATTTTTCCCCTAATCATGATTAACCTCCTCTAGCTTGTTACACATATCCTGTCAGCTGCAAGGTGTTTAATAGCTTAAAGTTGGAAGAAAAGGGATCCCCTATCATCCCTGCCCTTTAAGCATACATCTGGTTTGTGGCCCGCATGGAGAGGATTACTTACTACCTGCATGACAAGGAAGATACATTTTATCAAATTTGGTCCTTACACAATAATCACCCTAATGTAGGAATCCATACCCCACTCACAATCAGCTTACACCCTTTTTCCTGAAATCAAGAACAGGATTCATCCTGGACAGATGACTACCAATCCCCCTTCCCAACTGAATGATGACCTTCCTTCACCCCCTTCCCCGCATCCTCATCTCCCTTGAAAAATTTTAAAGCTGGTAGCTTTCTATACAAGTTTTCTTTTTTGCTAACTTCAGAAAGTAATATTATTTATCTGTTATACTCATATGTATCATGCACTCTATTGTTATCTATTGTGTTTGTAATACCTGCTACAATAAAATCAAATAAATTTTTTTATTAATTAATTAAAAATTAAATTCCTGACAACTGTTGTCACGGCATCTATGCCCTTTGCAGTGCCAAAAGTAAGCACCTCCTACCTGTTAGTTCATTTTCAGTAAGTTCATGCAACTTACAATACTTATATTACTTATACAAATTTGTAAAATCAGCTAAAAAGGTAGCATTACCTACCAGCATCATGGATAGATCCCAGCACATTTCCACTAGCAACACCTTCATCAATATCCTCATTAGCGATCAGGGGTATTCCTTCATTTATTTCTCCAGGGCAAGGTGACTCCCTTGAGGAATCCATGAAGGAAACAGGGGCTTCTGCTACTACTGCTGGGGGTGAATATTCATCACAAGGGACCAAGAAGACTAGCCGTTACAGTATTTGTCTGTTGGACTAGCTTTTGCTAGTGGAACCAATTATGACAGCTGCCACTCTGTAGCAAAGTGCATCACTGTTGCTGACAGTAGATTTGCATACAATATCCGCCTTTAATTATGCCTGTTTTAGAAGATTATTTGGGGTCATGTGTCCACTCTACATAATTCTAAAGCAATTCTATTTTTTCCATAACTACAGTTCCCCAGCAGTAACATAATCTTAAAAGAAAAGCAATTGGTTTTCTACAAAATGTCATTGTACCATCTGTTCACATAAATATAGACAAAGTGGTCAAGCGGCACTTCCAAACTAAAGATTGCATGACTGTGACAGCACACATCAGCAGTAGCAGCAGTATCTGACGTACAATGCCAGCTCATTTATAGGCAGGTTATTTTTTTTTTTGCGGTTTCTGTAAAAAGCATACCGCTGTAACTATTCTGTATACGTCATAGAAAAATAACTTACCCCACTAACACTATCCACATGCTTTGTGGTTTCTGATAGCAGAAGTAACATTTTATGAGCTTTATGAATGGGTAAATTTGAGCACATACCATGTTTTGCACACACGGGGCCGGATCCAGAACTACGTCTGTCTTCCATAGACGGACGTAGTTCAATAAACAGTAGCTACTGCGCATGCGTAGTAGCTATTGTACATAATCTGCGTATCGTTTAGATACGTAGATTGCGTATATGCGGTCTTTTAGACCGCATATATGCAATCTACGTATCGAAACGATACGCAGATTACGTACAATAGCTACTACGCATGCGCAGTAGCTACTGTTTATTGAACTACGTCTGTCTATTGAAGACGGACGTTGTTCTGGATCCGGCCCATAATCATTCAACTTGGTGATGCTGCATTTCCTAAAAATTAACAGTTATGTGCAGGAGATGCTGCTTTATTCTTTTACACTTCCTGGTGTTTGTGCTGCTGTTGCTTAGTTTAGGCGCTGCAGTCTTTTACAAGTAATAGTGAAAACAATATTGTGAGTTGTCAGGTGTTCCATTTTGACTGGAAATGACAGGAAAAGAATGGTATTCATCTTAAGAATACTGTAAAAGCAAAATTATACACATACAAATTAAATGATTCTAGTTATTTTTCTCAATTAAACACAGGGGTCACAGGTAATCATTAATAGATTTTATTTGAATATATTGAAGATGATGATTTAGATGTTGATGATTTATTTCAGAATATTGCATTGTGAAACAGTTTGAAAACTCATAATTTAAATAAAATACTTGAACATGAAATGTTATATACTGCCTATATAAATGTATGTGTCATTTTTTTCCTCTCTTTCTTTTACAGGAATACACTGTAGATGTGTTTTTTAGGCAGAGCTGGCTGGATGAGAGATTAAAATTTGATGGACCTATTAAAACTCTGCCTCTAAATAACCTATTGGCTAGCAAGATCTGGACTCCGGATACTTTCTTCCACAACGGAAAGAAATCAGTTGCTCACAACATGACCACGCCCAACAAGCTGCTGAGACTCACGTATAATGGAACACTACTGTACACCATGAGGTGACATGTTTGTGTAGCATCTACTGCTGTTTTCACTCTGCATCAGTGTGCTAATTCATTATCTACCATTATGAAACTGAACTATTAGCCATCATATGTTGATTGGTCTTATTTTCAATGTTACTTCCCTATAAGTCCTAACAATACATTCAATGGATTACATTCTTTATCCAAGTACACTTATTTTTTTTAAGTATTATTATATAAGTTTCAGTAGAAATGCTTGATTGCTGATGCTTTTGTGTCTTCACTGTCTAAGATGGGCCCAGGAAGTCCCATTGTCTGAAACAAGTTCACAAAAAATTGTTGGCAGAATTCCTAGTACATACTTGTAAGTCATTAGCTGTACTGGAAAATCTTAACAGAAATTACTCTTAACTAATTTATAAATTTAAAGTACTGTGAAATTACATTACAGCAGTTTGTCTGCTAGCTAACTACTATCTTATGCAAAAGTTCAATTGATTTTTGTTTGCTTTCTATTTGTGGAAGTACATTTCTGCACAGTGCCTGGGTATGCAGATTAGTTAGAACAGGCCACCATTCCAGGACTTAACTGGTATATAAACACATGTATGTTTTCATACAGTATTGTAAAATGCCAGCTTGTTCTATATCCCTATTTTGTACAAGTAAATTTAAATTTACATATTGTAACATAAAAGCCACCTTTTTTTTTCTAAGATCCTATCCTGGACAATATATCGCAATTTTCTTTATAGTTACATAAAACACATTCTTAAATTGTACAAAACAGTCAAATATTCAATACATATACCACGTTTGTACCCACATACACATATAATAAATCAATATGCCTCAATCCCAACCAGTTTACAGGTAAAATCCATAATTACTTCACATATCCAACTATTTACTCATATTCCCATAAAGCACATAATAAAAAAGAACTGGATTCACACTTACGATGACGGATTCTTGCTTTCCATACATCTATTCGAGCGATTAGGAAACCAAATCTTGAATGGGACGACGAGTGGACCCTACCTTAAAACTTTCAATCAGTCTTCATTTAAAATGGGGATAAATCAGGAGTCTGGATCTAGTGGCCGCTGGTTAGCACACCCTTACTGAACATTTAAACAATAGACACCTCCCACTTACAACATTAACCCAGACTGCTGTTGGAAGCCATCTAAAAATGTAATGATGGATTGCAGCGCTTCTAACATGCTCAACCCGCAAAAGCAAGCTTTTTGTGAGTGGTTGGAAAAGTGGATCCAGCTCTAAGTCAATACTTATTTGTCTCATCATTTGGTTTCAACACAAGGATAATCAGGTGTGGGTCCCCGCAAAAAATGGCCCTATTTTGATAGGGCCGTTCTCTCCAAGCCAGTTTTGAACTGGCTGGGATATTGATTTCTTATGCCTCGATGAGGCTAAATACTAACCCCAACCCTTTCCCTAATTCTAACCCTAACCCTCCCCTTCCATTACCTTAACCCTAACCCTCTTCCCCGCAGATTGACCCTAACCCTCCCTTCCCCACAACCTGACTCTACTACTTCCTTCTCCCTAGCCTGACCCTAACCCTCCCTTCTCTATAAGACCCCCCTTCCTGCAGCCTGACCCTAACTCTCCACTTCTATGGCCCTAACCCTAACCCTCCCTTCCTAAGAGCCTAACCCTAACCCCCCTTAACACCAAAAGTCCCCGGAGAGGTTACTCACTTCTCTGGAGCTGTCTGCAGCGGGTCCTGCGAAAATGAGTGGGTGAGTATGCCGATCGGCCATTCACAAATAAGAATTTAAAAAAGGCTGCCTATTCGAAATAGAGAAAACCAAAATGTAACTTTCGCCTGTCTCTATTTCTAAAAGCAACCCATTGCACTGAAACCAGGATAATCATAAGAAGGAAAATGGGGTTGTCTTTTATCAGCATCCTGCTATATCATTTTCATTACTAAATAAATTTAGAAATACTAAATTCAACCTTTATTAGTAAAAAGTTAGAAAGCAAAATATGTAAAACATATAGATTGAAGAACTGTGCTCCTTAAAATAACGCACCTATAAATCGAAAGGACACAGGTATATATTAAACACAAGTCCATAATGACACATGAGCCAATACTAATACTGTGACTACAATACAGAAGGTGAAATAGATTTACAAAGAAAAGTTTAGACTATGTCAGACAGCGTTGAAATGAAATTCCTGCAGTACAGGCACAAAAACCCAGCAACGCTACAATGCAGGGTTGCAGTTGGTAATATTTTTGCCCTAAGCTGAATTGCCTGTTATGTAGATAAGCTGTTTAGTTGTTAAGGGGTGCACAAGTAGTAGCACTGTTACATGTTTTACTACATGCTTTGTGTTTTATGAGCTTGATAAAATACAAAATGAAATGCTTGTCAGCATTTAAGCTATAGCTTTGCGCACTTGTGCACCCGTAAACCTCTAAAACAGCTGTGGATCTGTTTTGTAGCATTTTAAATGCAAACACACTTGTGAGCTAAAGATCATATAATATAAATATAAAAAATGTTTTCACTAAAACTAATGTCAGTATCATGTGAATGGGGACATATATCACACTTTTAGTATTGGCTTACAAGTCTGTCTCCTCTCCTCTCTTAATTTATAAGAGGGTTATTATAAATACACTTTCTTACTGTTGTACATTTATTCTATCTACTATATATGTTTTACATATTTGCTTTTACTAATAAGGGTTTATTTTGGTATTTTTACATTTATTTAGCAGAGGTGTGCATTGAAAAAGAAACCCCTATTTCTAGTCTCCTTCCTATAATATTCTCTTATTTGGGTCTCAGCAATGCCTCTTACACCTTTGTTCCCTTTTGCCAGCAACGTTTATTTGATAGAGCTTGAATTTTTCTCTTTTTCTCTCTATTCCTGTGCCAGATACATATCCAAATTTGAGTAATACATTTTAGCAACAGTATTCAAAATCTCATAAACCTGCGGACAGACATTGGCCAAATAACTAGCAATATAATAGCCAGATATGCTATCCCTGGGCTACAAACATGTAGGGATCAATCACTTAATATTGTTCTATGAAGTTACCAAACTTGTGATCACAACCCAACTCCTCTGGCAGAAGGTGTCAGAAATGTCTCTCAAGGCTGGATGGTTTGCAGTGCATTTTCTGCTCCTGCATGCACAGAATGCAAAATCTTACACAATCAGAATGAACATGAAATGGGGAAATATGGAATATTTACATCTTGCCCCTTGTCCACTTTTTATAGTCATTTCATGCAGAGTTGTTTTCATAGGATTTCTATGAAATTGACTTTTGAGGCCACCTCAAAAAGTGAGCCTCTCTAGGAAGTTTACTAAGATGTCTGTATAGAATGTAGGTCAATAGGATGCTCTCTGTATTGGTTGGTTGCCACTATAAATCTCAATATTGTATTGTGAAATGCTAGCCAGTAAATGTTGTTCTAGATTGTATTACTACTCTTAATAATATTTCTTATGCTGTTCTCATTCTGTTTACTTTTTTGCTTGCTTCAGCTATATAGTTGATTCCACCCACATGTGGCTACTTGCATATTTTTTTCTAGGGCCACATTCAATTCCCAATCCACCCCTGATTACATGTGATACCCTCTGCCATCATTACACAATAAATAGATTAAATATTCATGTTTTTGTAGCAATAATTCTATTGCAATTATAATATACTAGTCAAAGGCCTGTCAAAATGACATAAAAAAATATCCCCATTATGTGATTACAGCCCAACAGTATCCCCCATCATGTTTCGCCAGCTAGTCCCTCAGTAGCCACCATTATTCCCATCATGTCTTTCCAGTCCACCACTATCCCCCATTAAGTGTCTCCAGCTTCCCGGTATCCACCGTAATGTGTCTTCAGCCTTGGCTGGTGGCTTATCATATATCTGCAAGTGTATGTAACTAGTTATCTGACTTACTTTAAATATAGAAAGTTATGGTTTATTGCTGGTTAAGTGCAAGAGCGCTGGGGTGTCTTTTTTTATGTATAGTTCATGTGCCTCCATTCCCCCAGTAGCTGTCATCATGGGCCTTCCCCATCATGTGCCTCCAGCCCCCCAGTAGCTACCATTATGTGCCTCCAGCCCCCCAGTAGCCCCCATCATGTGCCTCCAGTAGCCCCTATCATGTGCCTCCAGTTTGTGGGGTGCAGGGTCTGAGTGAGAGCAGGGGTTGGGGGCAGTTAGTGGGGTGCAGGGTCTAAATGAGGGAAGGGGCTGGGTCTAAGTGAGAATGTGGGTTGGGGTCAGTACACAAGTAAACGTATTGCATGCAGAGTTCTGGATCTACCCCAATATTTGTCCCATACCAGAAGTTTGTCTTTAGGTAAAACGTCAATAACCTTCTGACCACTGTGTCCTCAATTGTGCATGCAAAATTAGTGTACAGACTGTTCAAATCAAAACTTTACTAATCATAGAATTAAAAATTAGCATGTGTGCCAAAAGTACAATATAATCAGGCAATTAAAAATCTCTGGCTAATCTGCAGTCCACCAATCTGTAACCTTTTTCAACAAATGATCCCCCTTTTGGACTTAATCTACCAAAAAAGTCACTGCGGATCAGTGCTGTCCCGATCCATTTGGTTATAAATTGAACCAAGAGAAATAAGGACTTATTTCTATATAGTATAAAAAACTTTTTTTTTGCGCTGGTTCCATCTTTTATCATATATATATATATATATATATATATATATACAACTTATAATTTTGCAGTTAATAACTATTGTATTATCTTGCACTACTATTAGACACTGTAGTCAGCCTGTAATGACTTAGGATCTCTCCATCGTATATCATTTGGTGCTCACAAAGGCTTTGTGTAAAGTAACCTGCTGATAAAAGTGATCAGCAGCACAAAGATTTTGATGTGCACGGATCCCAAAGCAAAATATTTGGAAAATCCACACTCTCCAGATACCTGTGCGCTAATATTATAACCATGCCCACTCCTATGAACAGACTTCTCACAGCTATGGTCTGCCTTAAGACTCTAGCTCATGAAAATGCCTATACTGTAAATGGACTAAAATGGAACTCCGCTTCCAATCTCTATTGTTGAAAGTGTAATTTTTCATTAGCCTGGATACGTTACAATTCACTCCAGTCATTTTGCACTTATCCGCAAGTTTGCACTGTGGTAGTTGGAGAAATTTTGTTTTTTTGCAAGTGAATTGAGAAAGATAAAATGAAATAAAGGAGCTCATGAGGGGAAATCAAACAGTAGAATACTATTGGAGTTATATAGTTATGGATTGGATACAGATTTACATTCAATGTTCGTCACCCTGCAGACTTTGCTATCATATATATTCCTTATGGTGGAGATTAGTACAATCCCCCTTAATCTCTTCCATGCAGAAGGCAATTATGAGAACTGCAACCCTTCTGTGTGGTATACTGGATTGTACATAAGGGCTTATCCAAGTCCTTAATATATAGTGCATCGGTCGGATGGCGTCCGATGCAGAATTCCTTTTACCGCGCATGCACAGTACACAAAGATAGTCGATTTCCGTATGTGATGGACATAAATCACCTATAGTTACTAATCCTGACACTGACCCAATGGGCTGGATCCAGACCTAGTTAAGTGCTTTATCTTAGTTACTCCTGGGCTAAACCATGTTGATTGCAGGGGGAGTCAAGGTGATTGTATTCTTTGCATGCAGAGATATATCTTTGAATTGCTTACTGCACACAGATACTGACCAGCTTTATTATCACACTGTTATTTAGACTTGGGTTAGGAAACATCACTTCTCAACTCCAATACTGTTTGCAACAGATGAAATATGACTCCCCTGCAATCAACATGGTTTAGCCCAGGAGAAACTAAGTTCAAGCACTTAACTAGGTCTGGATCAAGCCCAATGTGTGTAATTTTAGTTGAGGACATATATCAGTAATAATTTGAGATGATGCCGTAATGTGAGCTTTCTATGATTTACCACAAGAAAGAGGCAAGAAATTACCCATATGTATAATAAATAAAATGCAGAGCTGGTTGTTGTTTGAATGTTTTATATTTATTGTGCAACATTTGATTAGTCATGTCTTAGCACTTTGCTAGTTAGAAAAATGATGCAACCATCATTTGTACACAATAGAATTTAGAAATAAAATATCATATGAGCAGTTATTATACAATATTACACATTGGGAGCCACAGATGACTTGAAGGAATGTAGACAGGAATAACTTAACTTTTAGCTAGCTATCATAGTTAACAAATGTTGCAGAATGTCCAAAACAATTATTATTATTATTATTATTATTATTATTATTAATAATAATAATAATAAGGTTTATATATAAAATGCCACACAGTATCCGCAGCACAGTACAAAGGAAATAGTTACATATACAACACAAATAACAGACAGGGTACAAGTTCACATAAATAGGGCATACCATACAAGTACAATGCAAAAAATAAAATACAGTACAAAAATAGCAGAACAATATGTATGAAAAATAAAAATGCAGGATATGAGTGTAGGAGAAAGTGAATATAGCGAGAGATAGACAGTAGAGAGAAAAGGTAGGAATTAATGAGGACAAGGTAGAGGGGTGATGACAGAAGAGAGGAGGGCCTTGCTCAAAAGAGCTAACATGCTAAGCTGGAGGGGTGAACAGACAGGAAACACAAGGGTTAAGATGGGGAGGGCATGTGCTGTAAGCTTAGGTGGAGGAAGGGTAGGCTAGCCTGAAGAAGTGGTTTTTGAGAGAGCGTTTGAAGGCTTGAAGGGTGCTGGATTGCCTGATAGGTTGTGGTAGGTTGTTCCAGTGCAGAGAGAGCTCGGGAGAAGTCTTGGATGCGGGAGTGAGAGGTAATTATCATGTTGGAGTTGAGGCAGTGGTCACCAGCAGAGGTCAGGCAGGAGTGTGGATGAAAATAAAGGAAGAAAGGTAGGGAGCGGTGGAGGAGGAGAGAGCCATGTAAGTTATGGTGAGGAGCTTGAAGAGAATTCTGAAAGGGACAGGAAGCTAGTGTAGAGATAGACAAATAGGGAAGGTAGAGGCAGTGCATTTGGAGAGGAAGATGAGTCTGGCTGCGGCATTAGATATGGATTGTAGGGGAGTAAGTCAGACTAGAGGGAGGCCAGAGAGGAGAATATTGCAGTCGTCGAGGCGGGAGATAACGAGAGAGTGAACAAGCATTTTAGTGGCATTTGTGGTTAAGAAGGGTCTGATGCAAGCTATATTGCAGAGGTGAAAGCGGCAGGACAGTGAGAGCGCACTGATGTGGAGGGTAAAGGAAAGGATGATGCCCAGGCGGTAGGCTTGGTGGAGGAGGAGATAGTGGAGTCACCGATAGTAATGAAGATAGTAGGGTTTGAGGGTATAAGTGAAGAAGGGAAGACTATGTTTTCAGTTTTGTCCATGTTTAGCTTGAGAAAGTGCTGGGACATCCATGAGGAGATGGTCAAGAGGCAATCTGATACTTTGGACAGGAGAGGTTGGGGGAGGAGAGATAGATTTGATTGTCATCTGCATATAGGTAATAGTGAAAGCCAAAGAAGCTGATGAGGTCACCAGAGAGGAGGTGATAGATACAACTGTTGGCTAGTAACCAGCAGTGTAAAAGAAATACAGATGTCTAGGTGCAGACATACTGACGTGTTTTGGAGCAGCTATGTTCCCTTGCAATATTCTGCTTCTCTCACATTCATCTGGCCTACATTTTTCCACTATATCACTTCTCAGTAACTTGGGTACTTGTCTCTCCCTCTCTCTTACTAATTATCCATACCTTCCAACATTTGAGAATTGGAAAGAGGAACAAAATTTCACGGTTTGGTAGGGGGTGTGTTTTGTATTGCCCAATGGGCGTGTCTGGGGAAGTGGGTTTGTCTTGTACCAAAAATAGGGCGGGTGTAGTGCTTCGTGTTGCATGCTGTTAAAAATAAGTGTTTTGGTCTAGGTGTTCATCTCACTACCTGTATGCAGATAAAAAGTGCTTCAGAAATTAAAGTTTTCAAACATTATGCCAATGTCAACATCCATCCACATGTCTGCCTCTTTTTATTTGTCCAGCCTCCATGTCTGCCCCTTTATTATTTGTCCAGCCTCCATATGTCTACCCCTTATTATATGTCCAGACTCAATTTGTCTGCTCCTGTTTATATGTCCAGCCTCTATATGTCTGCCCCTGTTTATATGTCCACCCATCCATATGTCTGCCCCTGTTTATTTGCTCAGCTTCCAAGTCTGCCCTTATTATATGTCTGCCCCTTGATTATTTGTCCAGCCTCCATGTCTTTCTCTTTATTATTTGTCCAGCTTCCATGTCTGCCTCTTTATTATTATTATGTCCAGCTTCCATGTCTTCCCCTTGATTTATTCTGCTACTTACCTTTGATATCTTCTCCTTTCCTTCCGACCACATATATGCGGTCCTTAAGACCGCATATATGCAATCTACGTAAGGAAAAGATGCATAGATTACGTAAAAAATCTACTACGCATGCGTAGTAGTAAAAAATGCTAAACTCCAGACGTATATGCTATACGTCCGGTAGACTGAATCTGGTCCATGGTCTTTTAATTGGTAAATTTAGATATAAAACCCTCTCTATGTATACAAAAGTTTTCTGTAGTTTTGCCAATAAGCACACTCTTAAAAAAAAAAAAAAGCATTTGGGAGGCTGAGCTCCCCTATTTTTTGCATAGAGTCATGAACTAGAAAGCAAGACATGGGTGATTATTTTTATAGACCATGATGGCTGGTAAACTAATAAGGAATTTTGTGGTGATAATAAAGTGTAATACATTAAAAATATACATCATCTCTGCTATTTTAATGTAGTGTTTTTTCACAACTACAGACGAGCTCAGATAAAGCTTTCTCTACCATGATGCTTATTTCGCTACATGGTGGAGAAGCTAGAATGCAGTCCATTAGTAAATCATAACATTGTTTATTTTCCATTTAGCAGCTGTTGGCTTCCTGCAGAGATCAGACAATGGAGCTGACATCATCCATTCAGTACACAGGATGAGTCATACACTCATTCAATTCACAGGATGAGTCATACAGTCTTTCTGTAGGGCATTGAATGGGTGACATCAGCTCCATTGTCTGATCTCTGCAGGAAACTGGTAGCTGCTAAATTAAAGTAAACTAAATTTTAGTGATTTCTAAAGCCCTATTCAACTTTCTCCAGCAAGGGGGCCCACCATGCATAAAATTTACCACCATATATGGCAGAATTTTCCCTGCTTACGGGCAAGGTTTAACTGGGCTTAACTGTAGATGATCCTGAGTCTCTTCCTGAGTTTTTAAGGTTGATAAGTTATACCACTAAAGAAGAATAGTTGACCTCAAATAGGTTTATCACTGATCTGGATAAGTGTTTTAAGTGTTAATAGTTTCTTTCTCTGTATATTAATCTGGAGCGATTCAGTTTTATTAGTGTTTATTTTGTAGAATAAAGTACGACTGAAATTATCTGAGGGAGAAGGGCGGGTATGTTAATTTTGAAAACTCAGGCCTGTTCTGTTTGTTATTAACTTTATATATATTTTAATGTCATGGGACTGGATTCACACCTAAGAAGCTCTGGCATCTGCCATAAAGTATCTAAAAACGGAGGACGGGTTAGTGGCTGAACGTTTGAGCTAGGTATGGATCTGTCCGCACCTAACTTACTCTTAATTGTGAATACGGTCCATTATTAAGAAGGGCTACCTGCCTATAATTATTGTAATCTGACAGGTCTTCTCCTGCTCCTGCTTTGGGTATGATCAAAATGTATTCTTCCACACCTGGGGCGACCCATTCGAATATGGCTGCGTTTTAATTGTACTCTGCTGCCGTCTCCTCAATCAGAGACCCTCGGGAGATACACTGCCGTCCACCAGAGCTGGAAACCCCCTCCCCCCTTAAACACCTGCCTTTACCCTCGCTGGCCTGGTGCCTGATTGCGGCAGCAGAGCTTTATATTTAACCCCGGAGTCTGGCTTAAATTGGAAGGCTGCCAACATGATGAGTCGGCTAATCACCCAGCACCCTTTATCGCTGTGACCCCTCCGGAGCATCCTTTCCTCTCCCTGGATGCCCAATTGCCCTGCACCAGAACTCTGTGGACTCTAGAATCTGCGGCCATGCTGAGAGTCATTTGGTGCCAGATTGCTGCCTCGCTGTGCTGGCAAGACTTGACCAGGACACTGTGCCCTACAGCAAAGAGACTGCCTTTACTGATAAGTACTACTGACCAGGAAGGGTATGGGAGGTGAATACTGTTGGCACTGATTACCAAACCCCTTGCCTGCAGAGAACAAGCAAGTTGGTCTCCCTTAGGCACCATATTCCATGCCATAGCTCCCCTCAGCCATCCACCATCTTGTTAAACAAACAAAAGAGAGCCTCAGTGGATGCACTCTAATAAGTAGGAACAGCTCTTAAGTTATAACCTAATACAAATATTTACATGAAGAACAGAGACCTTCCTTCCTACATATTGTCACATATTTTGCAGCAACCAAGAAACTCCAGGACTCTAGTTGTTATAACTAAGGACGGCATCATACAGATATTAACTTCTCTCGTAACTACGGGCTTTGTTTAGATTTTGCTCCCACAACTTGTTTAAAATTTTGGAGGCTTTAGCCCTATGGTGGATCCGTGGCCCTGTGTTATTCCCACATGTCAAAATTGAAGACATCAATTCACCGTTAACAATAGCCCGACTATTGTCCTGTTACCACAACTTGTTTTTGGATCTCTTTCAGTGTGTCTGAATAGGCAGCACTGGACCTTTCTGTACAAAAGAGTAATCTGCTCTCCTTGGTCTGCAGCCTGTACTTTGGATCCCTTTCAGTGTGCCTGAATAGGCAGCATCGGACCTTTCTGTACAAAAGGAAAATCTGCTCTCCTGGGTATACAGCATATGTTTTGGACCCCTTTCAGCATGCCTGAATAGGCAGCACCAGACCATTCGGTATAAAATAAGAATCTGCTCTACTTTGTGTACAGCCTGAGCTTTGGATTTTTCTTTTTCTCACTGCATAGGAAGACGTGTCCATATCTAAGTTTCTACAGAACAAGTTAGGAAAAAAAAAACAACCCGCTTTGGTTGTTTTATAGATAAGTAACAAGTTCCACATTATCTATTTTGCTAATAATCAGCTACTAATACATTGTTCATATGCTAATTATGTAACTCATTTTGTTTTTCATCTTGGTAACCTACTGTATCTGCACTTAGTGGGCATTTTTGTGCTTATTTTTAGCTATGGACAGTAACCCAACTTACTTCTATTACCTAAGTTGTTTGTTTGTTGTATTTTGCATATATTTATCACTGTGTATTCCCACATAGACATAAATCTTTGGCTAATTCTGGTGATTCCTTTCATACCATAAAACATGAAACTATATCTAGGCTGTTTAGGAGACAGCAAAATGGGAAAACTGAGAAATAACAATGCTAGCTCTATTGCCTCTAAAACTAACTCTCCTTCTCCCCATCTTCAGGACAACCTTCTGGCTCCCAAGCTTCTCAAGTGGAAGCCACCACCTCACAGTCTTCATTGGCAGAAACTTCTAAAGAATCACTGCTACATTTAATTCCCCTAATAGTGCAAAAGCTTTTACCGGCCTTTGATGCTCTGCAAGCTATTATAAATAGTTCTATAAAAACCATGGAATTTAATACCAAAAGAATAGGGGTGTTGGAGCAAAGAGTTAGTGATATCAAGTATTCACAAATTGTACTACTTTTGTACTACTGTCCTTAAGAGCATATCGTAATATCCTGAAAAATCTGGATTCTATGGTCTTGTATATTTAATACAAGACCATAGAATCCTGATTTTTCAGGATTTCTCCTCGCAGGTCTTACATAAAAGAAGATCGTTTGCTCCCATATGTCCAGCCCTCCCTGGAAATCACTTGAAATTTACCATGCCCTTTCTGGCTCGCCTCAGAATTACACATAAGGGAAAAACTTACGTCTTTGATGACCCCAGCAAAGCCAGAAATTTTGTATCTTATTTTGATTGACTAATAATGGTCCCACTCCCTCTGACATTAAAATCTCTCCTAGATCACCATCTTAAGATGCTTATTAATTAAATTTAAACTTAGGATTTCCAGTTGCTTTTTTGGCTTATTCTGTTACAAATAGTTTACAAGTTTATAATAGATGTGCCCTATCATAGGGACACAGTTTGTACAGGAGGTAAATTTCAGAAAATGTTGGATTTGGAGCACTAATTTATGTACAATAACGCTGTCTAATGCATGTTTTTTTCTTCTGTTATTTCATGTTCATATTGGGATGGAAATTCTTCCACCTCAAGTGGCGGAACATTGGACGGACCCCAGGCAACTATTACACCAATCAGGGTATACTATTACCATTTTCTCCCCAGGTATCTCTACCCCAATTGTTAGACACTCCTCTTTTTCTTACCTGACCCACATACGTAAACATGGCTGATCCGACTATGTATAATATACCAACCACCTCTGTAGGTTTCTTTGCCCCTAGAACAGCGATGGTCTCATGGAATGTGGGAGGTTTCACTTCACCCATTAAAATGTGCAGAGTACTTAACCATTTCAAAACATTGGGCCAGATCCAGAACTACGTCCGTCTTCCATAGACGGACATATTTCAATAAACAGTAGCTACTGCGCATGCGTATTAGCTATTGTACGTAATATGCGTATCGTTTTGATACGTAGATTGCGTATATGGGGTCTTTTAGACCGCATATACGCAATCTATGTATCGAACCGATACGCAGATTAAGTACAATAGCTACTACACACGCGTAGTAGCTACTGTTTATTGAACCACGTCCGTCTATGGAAGACGGACATAGTTCTGGATCCGGCTACTTATCCCCAGACATAGTTTTCCTACAGGAGACACAGTGGTCTGAATCGAACAATGCACCTGGGTGGCTGAATGCTTGGCAGCCAACTACTATAACAAGTCTAGATGTGTAGCAATTTTATTCAGTAAAAATCTACCATATGAAATACTGTGGTCAGTTGCGGATTCACAAGGTAGATATCTGTTGCTCAAGGTTTCCATCGGGTCAGAGCGATATACCTTACTTAACATATATGCCCCCAACTCGCCACCAAGATACTTTTTCCTAAATATCTCTAGTTTTCTGGTACAGTCTGATACATCTAATCTTGTTATTGCAGGACATTTTAATGCAGTAGATGGTCCTGCCATAAACAGAACCCCACTTGTCCCCTCCCAAGCCACTAACCACCAAAATCATATACACTACCTAACAAATATCCGTCACGTTTCTGATTCCTGACATGTACAAAACCCTATAGATCACTCATACACCTTCCATTTGGCAATCCATAGATCTTTCTCAAGAATAAACTATACTTTACAAAGTAACCATTTATTCGCGAAAGCTGTGTCTGCGAATATACACAACATTGTTGTCTGAGACCATGCTCCCATTTTGGTGACACTTCTGTCACAAAACTCGTTACCTAGAGATATAGGGCCAGATCCAGAACAACGCTTGTGAGCGAATTTACGCGTGGCGGAGACGTAAAATCGTTTTTTTGTAAGAACTGCGCATGCGCATCATAGAAAATACGCTCCGCAGCGTAAATGTGAACGTATGGGCCATTACGTATGTGTCACGTAAATACTTACGTGTGGGCGTGCCAATTTTACGTGAGTCCAAAATACGTCTGAAATACGTTATGTAGGCGGGGGGTTGTATTTAAAGTGTACAGTATGGGCGTGTTTAGCTGCGTAAATACGTGTTACCCCTCCGTACGTGAGTGGATCACATCGGTTACGATGCCAAAAGTTAAGGTAGGGTTTGGAAAGCGTATCGTGGTGAAAATACGTACATTCAAGGGGTGTGACAGAAGGTACGCACGCTTAAATACGCTACGTGAGGAAAGGTATTGCAAACGTAGTTCTGGATCTACCCCATAGTTTGTAGATTCTCCTCATACCTCCACACGTCAGACGATTTTAAACAGTTACTCATAGCCAAATGTAGGGAGCACAACTATACCTATAGCCAACACATAGTTACTTCTAATTTTATTCTGGGAGGTGGGCAAAGCTGTGAATAGAGGCCATATAATCTCATATCAGAAACAGAGAGAAAAGACTTTCATGTCAAATATGCTTAACTATATATGGAGGTTACGAATGTCTTTATCACTTATTCACAAAACCTTAATGAAATCAACCATGCCAATTATAAATCAGTGAGACATTTTTTGTCATCGCAGGTTCAAACCAATATTGACTATACTAAAAGTAAATTTTTTTGCGGGGGCAACAAATCGGGCAAATTTCTTGCAAATCTTTCGAAGTCACAAAAAAAAAAAAACATATCATCCTCACCATAACAAATCCCTCTGTACATCCTATACAGCTCTAAAAGTACAGGTGGAATTTCATAATTGCACAAAAGAAAAATAAGTTTTGCGCTATAGTTAATACAACATCACCCAATAGAGCCTAAAAAAATGTATATATAAAAGCAGTTGTAGCATTAAAAACATTTAATATCAATAAAAACAGAATACACAAGCATACCAAACCAGCATAGTAAAAGTGAACCAAGGTTCTATAAAAACAACAATAACAAAGCTTGATATGAGAAATTAAAAGTCTCAAAAAGCAGAAGGGAGGTTATTTTTCTCCAGCCTGGTACACATTAATAGGCATTCTGTGTACACAAGAATGTCAGAATTAAGTTTGTGAAAGTAAGCTTGCTTAACCCCTGACAACAAGCATACACAGCTGTCAGATAGGTACCTAAGGTACCTAGGTACCTGGTAAAAGATCTCCAGTGTAGAATCCTTTAGAAGGCAAAAAGAGTCTGTTGTTATTCCAATATTTTGTGCTGTTGTAGCACAAAAACGACCAGATTGATTGCAGAGAGATGAAAGCGCTATGCTCCTATAACTTCAAGATTGAATACTATAAAAGGACTGGTTGTGTAAGCCATGTTTGGCTTAATATTTTTTTTACAATAGACCCAATGTCCACAGCTGAGGAGGGCGCTTGGTTGAAGAATGTGCTCACAGGAGTCAGAGGGCAAAGAGGTTTTCATTAAAAGTGTCTGCGGCTCTGGAAGGAGCTGGCTGTCAGTTGAGCTTATTCCTGCTAATGGATGAGCCGGTGTTTTTAGGGGCACTGATAGTAATGAAATTCTGGGCCCCGGTAAAGCAA